>PIJE02000083.1:751570-815303 GCA_002895965.2 Coryphaenoides rupestris | reverse complement strand
AGAAGGAGGGAGGGAGGAGAGAAGGAGGGAGGGAGGAGAGAAGGAGAGAGAGGAGACATTGAGAACAAGAGGAGGCTCCATCATGACCAGGGTGGCACGTCCGGGAGAGGGGGTGTCTGTGCTGTGCAGGGATGGGGACCAGCTGCTGGGCTCGGGGGACCTGGCCGAGGCCACGGTCCGCTATACCACCGCCTTCAAGACCAGTGCCGCCTCCACCGTGGCCCACATGCGGGCCCTGGAGAAACCCAGCCTGGCCGCGGTGGTCTCCACCCTAGAGGGCTGGCTGGACGGCCGGGGAGACCCCCCTCCCGAGGGGAACGGCTCCCAGGCCGGTAAGGGCCTGGCGGCCGTGTTCCTCTCCACGCTCAGCCCCAACAACCTGTCGGCCACCATCTTCAAGATGGAGTCCCTCCTCCAGAGCGGAGGCCACGGCTGCGAGGAGATCTTTGCCCGCTGCACTGCCTTGCTGGCGGGCAGACGGACCCCACGCCCGGAGGGTGGTGCCCGGGCGGTGCTGGGGCTGACTCGCGCCCTCGCCTCCCTGTGCTCCGACCCGCAGGACGGCCGATGGCTTCGGCTCTATCTCCACGCCTACCAGGAGAACCCATCTGAGACCGTGGCGCTGGTCAGGAGCAGACAAGTGCAGCATCTTCCCAAAATTGTCCAGGCCTTTGCCGGTGTTTTATCACAACGTTACTCGTCCTCCTCTGAGTCCACAGACATGAGAGATGGCGTGGAGGAGGAGCTAGACGCAGCGACCTCATCCATGTTCCTCCAGTTCCTGCTGGCGGTGGCACCGGGGGATAGAGAGGTACTGGAGGTGCAGGCCTCCCATCTGTTCTTCACAGGTTTGTATGCGGAGAGCGCGGAGGTGTACTCTGTCATCTTGGCCGGCGTTCCTACGGAGTCAAAGACTGAGGGTGCGACTGCGAAGCCGGGGGAGAAGGAGCCGGGGGTAACCTTGGAAACAAAGGCCAGGCTCTTCACTGGCAGGGCGGCGGCTCGCTTCTCAGCGGGGGGGCGGGCGACGGAGGCATGCGGGGACCTGGGTCTGGCGTTTGAGCTCCACCCGGCCTTCGCCCGCCACCACTTCCAGAAGCTCTTCGGCGACCAGGGCACCGGCGCGGCCGCCCGCCAGCACCTCCGGCAGCAAGCCGAGCGGGCGCTGGCCACCTACCGGGAGAGGGTCCTGCTGCGGGCAGACCTGCGCTCCGATGAGGGGGCGGAGCTGCTGGACCCGGCGGTCACCCACCTCAGGACTCTGTGTTGGCTGGAGCCCGGCGGCGGCGAGCGGGAGCTGCGGGTGCGGCTGGCCGAGTGCCTCCTGCTCCGCGGGGAGCAGAGGGAGGCGCTGTCCATCTGCAGCCAGCTGGCCGCCACGCCCCCAGGCCACGCCCACCTCAGCTACCAGAACACGGTGCAGGTGCTGCGCGGCTACGCCAGGGTGCTCTCGGAGGACCGGCAGGGTGCCATGGAGGACTTCCAGGCGGTGATCGAGCACAGCTCCCCGCACCCCAGCAGCTGCGTGCGCGCGCTGTGCGGTCGCGGGCTGCTGCGTGCCACGGCCGGCCGGCGCTACCTGGCGGCGCTGGACTACGTGACGGCCAGCAGCCTGCAGCCCCAGGAGGCGGGGCTGGCGCTGCGCTGCCTGGTGCCCTGGAACTGCCGGGGGCTGCTGCTGGCCGTGCTGCTGGAGCAGGGCAGGGTGATGCTGGAGGGCGGGGGGGATGCCACCACCACTGCGCCCAGGCGGTTGGAGAGCCAGCCGACCCCCTCGCACCACAAGGGGGATCCTCCTCCTCCCCCACCGGCAGCCTCCACCCAGAGAGCAGACCACAGAGAGGGGTAGCCACTGGTTTTTAATGCAGTCACTAAAACAATATTAATGCAATCGAGGCAAAAAGATCTAATTAACATTTCATCACATTTGGTCTGACTGAAGCTGTAGTTGGCCTCGTAAAAAATATGGCCGCCAAGTGTTTAATTGGTAGGCTATATCTATGTAATTATATTTTTCTGTGGATCATGAAAATACATATATTTATATTTATTTATTCTGGGTATTAAAGGAGGCCTATTATACCATCCGGTATAATTTATTAATCCAATCATTTATTGGATTAATAAATAAATTAATAAATTATCTCATCAAATGTTCTCCACAACACACCCCACCCCCGCTCTCTGCCCCTCCCACCAGGACACCCGGTGGGGTCCACTGTCTGGCCGTGCTGCTCACTGAGCTCCAGCCCGGGGTGGACGGCCCTCAGATCTTAGCGGCGGACGCCCTCTACCAGCTGGGCCGCGTGGAGGAGGCCCACCGGCTGCTGCTGGCCCTCGGGGCCGCCAGCCAGCGGGCCCCGGTGCTGGCCCGCCTGGCTCTGCTGCAGCTCAACAGGGGCTTCATGTACGACGCCAACCAGGTCCGTAGTAACGTGGTCGTTGGCTCGGCTCAAATATGTCTCAAACGTTCTCAGCACATTGCTCCAGAAGCCGCACCTGACCAGTCCAGTAGATACTGTCAGAGATATTATCCTATAACTGTGCCACACTCTTGCTCTCACTCTTTGGTTCTGTATCCCTGAATTGACATTCGATATTTGATGTTTTTAGTCTACAGAATGTTTGGTGAATGGTTAGTATTGTGAACAGGGGGCAGGATAGTGTGGTGGTTCTGGGTTCGAACCACATGTCCAAAGTCTACCTGTAGGCATCCTTGAGCAACATGCCTAACTCCTACCATCTCCTTAATGACCCGGATTCACTGTAGATCGTTGGGGCTAAAAACACTTGCTAAATTGTAAATAGCAACAGAAAACTAGACCAGCATGTACCATTTAACACAGGGGGTGGTGGGGGGTTTGTAGTGCATCATGTGGAAATCGTGAAAACCTGGAGTCACCTGGTAAGTCGAGGACTCAATGAAAACCAGCATGACGTGCAGGTGTAACCCTCAATCTGTATTCCCATTGAGTTTCCATCCAGACCTTTAGCCTTTGCCGTTTGGCCTCAGGATGAAGGGCCATTGATTCATGCAGGGAAGGGATGATCCTATTATATCCCCCCCTCTCTATCCCTATCAGCTGCTGAAGAAGCTGATCCAGTGTGGAGACACCAGCTGCTTGCGCCCCCTGCTGGCGCTGGCCCGCCCCAAGGACAAGGCGCTGCTGCAGGGTCACTGCCACGCGGCCTCCAAACGCCTCCTGGTGGCCGCCACTGCCACCTCCACCTCCACCACAGCTGTGGCCAAGGAGGAGGGCGTTCTCCGCGAGGCCATCGCCTATCTCTCAATCGCCATTATGGCCTCTGGTGAGACTCACGTTCACACAGCCACACACAAGTAGCCCAAAAGGTCCATACCATTTAGGGTAGTAGTGATTCATATGATCCATATGTGAGAATTTGAACAAAGCTAATTTAGCATCTTGGAACGGCTGAACGGCATCTTGGAACCCTGACCCTGTGCAGAAGGATTTGGATCAATAATACAATGGATTCATTAATAAATAGCCCAGAAAATAGCAGCAGTATCAGGAAAACATGACACGGCCATTGTGGCCTGTGAACCAAAGACACACTAAGACACACACAGCGTGATCATATTATCGCATGAATTGGAAGTTGCTACAGCGACAACATGCTAGGAGCAACAGCCCCCTGCCCCCCTCTCCTAGTCAACGCGTGGCTCTATCGATCGCTGGCTGATTGACGACCAGACCGTTAGTGTGATGAGCTTCATATATCTCGTCTGGCGGTCGATCCAGGCGGAGGGGCGGTGGACTCGTTGCTGGAGAGAGCCCACTGCTACGCCCTGCTGGGCCAGCGCAAGACGGCCATCTACGACTTCAGCGTCATCCTCAAGGAGCAGCCGAGCCACGTCCATGCCCTCTGTGGGCGGGGCTTCACCTACCTGACGCTGAGTCAACAAAAGGTATCCTGAGAGGCGGGGGGGTGGTGACATTACACAGTGGTACGTGGTCGCAACGTTTACACCGCAAAGGAATCAAGCGATCTTGATCGCGGGTCATTGCAGTCATTTGAATTAGCACCATTGGTGTGAGGTCATGTGTCATGGCATTGGCTCAGGAGGTAGAGCGGCTGTCTGGTTCAATCCCTGGCTCCTCCGATAGCTAAGTGTCGAGGTGTCCCTGACAAGCTATCTAACCCCAACTACTCCCGACAAGCCGGCTGTTGCCTTGCGTGGTTGACACCGCCGTCGGTGTATAAATGTGTGTATGAATGGGTGAATGTGAGGCAAGATTGTAAAGAGTGTAAAGTATAAATGCAGTGTTCATATAAATGTTCACCATTTACCAAACCACCCAGATGACTCCATCCTCATTCGATGTACTCTTGTAAACAATCTCTAACCGTCCAAAGCAAATTTGGACCAATAAGGATTCGTTGTTTATGTTAGATCAAATTAACAAATATTTGAAGGGTTTGAATGTATGTGACCATAATATGAGTATGACTAGGGTGCCTGGAAACATACTGACTGGTTATGCTAAAAGATGACAAGTAACCCACCTGTGTAAAGGCTGTTCTGTCTGACCTCCCTCACCCAGGAGTGCACAGAAGATATCCTGTCGGCACTTCAGCTAAGTGTCGATACCGTCACAAAAGACATCCTGTCGCTAAAGGACAAGGCCCGCACACTGGTCTGTGATTGGTTGGAACAATACTGCCGGACCGACCAGCTGGAGCCCTTGGTCGCCAAGGCGGTGCCCTGCCAGGAGGGTCAGCTGAGAGAGGCCTTTTTAATCAGTGGGGCTCTGTTGAGGGTGGACTGCAGGAACCCTAGATGGCATCTCCTCTATGTTGACACTCTGCTAGCAAAAGGTAAGCTAAGTTGTTTGCCAGCGTTGCCTTCCTATGGAGTCGAGCGTTGCAGCCCAACCTAGCGTTAGCGTTGATGCTACCCTGGGCCTAGCGCACCACTTGGATTCTCCACCTTGCCACTGGGGCTCACATTTCAAACACAGGGTTCCCCATCGGTACCCCATGGAGGGAAAACAAATTGTCAGCATCTCTGAGTTTCCTGAGCTGAATAATAACCATGTCAGTACATCAATCTAGTGTCCAGCACTTTGCTGAAAGCACTTTGTGTGTGCACACCTTTATGTGTGTTCAGTCCATCCCAAAGTATCAGTACCTTGTGGTATTGGTGGGATTGCCTTGGCCAGAATCCTTTTCCATTTAGAGATTGAAAGACTTGTGTCAAAGTGTTGCTCTGGCTGAGCAACAAGAACAAGCAATCACTAAAATCAATCTGTAAGCCAGGACAGCAGAATCTGTGGGGACACACAACCAAGAGCAATCTAACTGGCCTTGGATAATGCAGTGGTTCCAAGTGACATCATCTGGCACCCATTTCAGCCAACCAGAGACCCAGAGAAATTGCATAAGCTGTGAAGTAAACAGTGAAAAGTAAATCACACTGTACGGATAAAGAGAACCAATTGACCATACAAGGAACCCATGTACTAAAATTCACTCAACCCAAGTTCAAATTCAGTCTAGTAACAGATATGCTTCCTGTCCCCGGCTACAGGTGAGGTGAAGGCGGCAGGGGCGCACCTGAGCCAGGTGTTTGGCCAGGAGCCGCGGGAGGCGGTGGCCCAGGCCAGGGTGGGCGTGGTGGAGGCCTGGCTGCAGGGCTACCAGGGGGCGGCCCGCCGGCTCAGCAGACTGGCTGAGAGAGACCCCGCCAGCCTGGGGTTCCTGCTCAGCCTGGTCCCCCTCGGCCGCAGAAGCGTCTGACCCAGGTGAGATGAGAGTGATGGTCTATCTGTGTTTCCCGTTAACTTTTTCCATGGCACTATAGTTATGTTTTAAATGACACATATACATTGGTGACAGGCTTTATGACTTACTTACCTTACTTACTTACAGACATACTGTACATGGTCTGTACCCACCTTATTCTATAGTTTTTTCATTCTATATTTTTTCATATTTTTTATACTGTCTTTTTATTTTTCATGATTTACACATCCCTTCTTTTTTTGCTGTAAATACTGTAAATATTCTAGATGTTCTGATTCTGATCCCTTTTCATTTCACTCATATCCTGCATGTGTATGTGACAAATAAAGTTCTTGAATCTTGAATCAGGTTAAGTACTAAATATATGCTTGTTTTCATAATTTAACATTAATGAGTGAATTTAATGATAGTTTATTTTATTATTTGCCTATCTACAGTTATTTCCGCTACAGGTAATTAAAGTCCAGGGCCTCTTATCAATGATGCCTAACCCCTAGGTATACAGTACAGGTTGTGGGTATTGGGGATCGAACCGAGTACCTTTTTGCTGGGAGTCGAACACCCTAACAGACTATCCTGTCCTGGCATGGATGTCCATACTGTGTGCTGTGATATCGTGTTAAACCCTCAGGCGGCTGCTCAGGAAGCCAGCACCCTGTCCTCCAGTGGTAACTGGGCCAGCACCCTTCCCCTGCTGACCGTGGCGGTCCAGGCGCACCTCCAGCTCCAGGAGACCCCAGTACCTCCGCCAGCGGGCCCGCCTGCCTGGCCCAGCTGGGCCTCCACCAGCGGGCCGTGGCCGACCTCGACACCCGTGATCCGGAACCATAAGGAGGATGAGGAGGATGACGAGGAGCGCGGAGGCCGCGCGGAGGATCTCTGCAGGCGAGGCCGAAGCCTGCTGCTGAGCTCCAGAGAGGGGCCCGCGCTGGACGACTTCTCCCGGGCCCTGGAGCTCCACCGGGGCCGGGCGGTGCGGTGCGCAGAGGCCGGGGTGGGCCGGGGTCCGCTGGCCGAGTGCTTCCTGCGGGGAGCCCTGCGGCGCTACGGGGAGCAGCAGCTGGCGAGGCCTGGAAGCTGCTGGAGGCCGGGCTGCTTCTGGACGCAGACAACGCCGACCTGCGCCGGCTGCGGGCGCGGGTGAAGCGGGAGGCGGCCGGGCCATGCAACGTCCACTAGGGGCGCTGTGGAGACACAGAGCGCTGCCCGGAGGAGGCCGATTTATAGTTCTGTGTCAAATAGCCGCTGAGGGCCCGCGGTGGGTGTTAGCGGTTAGAGTTAGAGTTCACATCCAAGTAGAACTCGTCCTTTGATGTCGTTTTTATGTGCCTGATTCTAAAGATGTCATATTGGTGGGTTTCTATATGTTTGAGTTATTACACTGATTGTATTTGTGTGAGATAATGAGTGTATAGCACTGTAAAGCGATAGCACTGCAAACCATAGGGAAATAACAATGGACACTTTGAACACCATACTTTTTATATTTATTGTATTATATATATCTATAATGGGTCACAATTGCTTTTAGCGACACATTTAATGCATTCAAGACGTCGGTTGGGAATAATAGTTGACCTTGTTATAAAACATGAATTATGTAAATGATGTGAGTATGTGACAATGGTTGTCTTCCAGTCATCCAGTCACATTGGCTTTCATCATTTCATATAAGGCTATTAGATTTGATTAAAAGTGACCATGTGCAGGATAAATGCCACTTAACACTTTCAACAGAATAAATATGTGTTTTTATATCCAAAAATCTATAAATAAAGTCACTTCAGCATAAATAGTAGTAATTATTAACACAATAATGTTTGTGTTTGGTTTTATAAGATAGAAGTTAATGTTTTGACATGTAAATAAATGTACCATTTGATTTAAAATGTTTTTGGATTTATGTATTGGATGTGAGACTGTATTCAAGTTTTAAGCACCTCTAGACTGTAAGCACCTCAAGATTTGTATCTAAGTGAAAAGTGGATTATGAACTAAAAGATGCACAATTATTTAAACTTTTAGTAGAGAATCAACGACAATGACTAGGGAGTGACGGTAATGACCAGGGAGCTATGGTAAGCACTAGGCAGACATGGTAATGTATTGGGGCTCCATGTTGCCAAAGTAGGATTTCTCCCATTCGCTCATCAGGCCAAAGTTCAGCGCAGAGCCACAGAAATTGCAGGAAATCGATGTCAGGTTGTTAAAAGGAAGTCCCGCCTCCTCCCAGACTTCCACCAGCTTCTCTGTAAACACAGAAGAAAACGAGAACGTTAGAAGTGTTAAAATGTAGTGAAATCCGAATTTACGGTTCTAGATCCGTTCATAAAACAGTGGTGTTTTTGAACAGGAATGTTAATGACATAGCCGTTTGAAGAACAATCACCACTATCGTCATGGCGGCGTAGCAATAAGACAATTGCTCTGATTTCATTTATGATTATGAGAGAAAAAATCAACTCTGACCAAGACAGGCGATCAGTCGATATGGAATCATATGGGGGGGCGGGTGGGGGGTGGGAGGCGGCTCGCATGGCACTCACCCACAAAGTACGTCATCATGGCGGGGTCGTGGTGGGGGGAGGGGGCCAGGCGGAGGAGCTCCTCCCCCCGGGGGACCGTGGGGTAGTTGATGGCCTGGACGTAGATGCTGTGTCTCTCCAGCAGCGCGTCGCACACCCGGGTGTTGAGCTCCGCGTCGCCCACCTGCGTGTGGGGGCAGTGGGGCGCAACACAATCACACGGCGGCACTCAACGTGTGAGCTGTGAAAGGCCCGATGTCTGAAGACTGGGATAAACGGCACGTCCCCGTCGAGAGATCTGAACAGAAGGCCTACCTAGCTTAGCAACGTATTTACCGAGCTTAGTTCTGTCTGTCAGTGATAATCCTTGGATTTGCAGCACACAGGAAGTTGGTACAATAATATTAGGCTCGCTTTATTGGTAGCAAGTGAAAGTCTGACCTGGCTTAGCAATTTAGCTTCACCTCCTAGTTTAGCAATCTGTGACGTTGCTGAGATCTTTGATGGGATGGGAAGTTGGCACCAGCTTCGTGGTAAAGCCCTGAAAGCCATAACCTAACTTTGCAACTTAGCTTAGCTGTCTGTCAGTGATAAGGCCTCGAGCAATAACCGGATGAGATGTCAGCTAGTTTTAGCAGCAGCATCATCGTCGTCATTCCCCCAGCCCACCTTGATGGGGATGATGTGGCTGGGGCAGTTGATGACGGGCAGGCCCTTGTCCAGGAGCAGCTGCCTCATGTGCTTGACGTTCCGCTGGTGGGCCCGCCGCAGGCCCTGGCCCTCGGCGCTGCGCAGCACCCGCACGGACTCCAGGGCCCCGGCCAGCACCATGGGGGGCAGGGAGGTGGTGAAGATGAAGCCCGCGGCGTAGGAGCGCACCGTGTCCACCAGGGCGGCGCTGCTGGCGATGTAGCCGCCCACGCAGCCGAAGGCCTTGCCTACAACAGGTGAGTGAAGAAGAACATTAACGCACACGTTTCCCCGTTGTAGAGGCTTAGGTAAGGCAGGTGGATTTAAAAGGGGCCCTACTATGCGGACTAGATCAGTTTAACAGCTGGTGCAGTCCACTGGGTGATCTAGTCAGTTTAATCTAAGTGGACACTCCCACTAGTGATGTCACGATGTCACAATGACAATTTTAGTCACATGACAATTTTGCTTGGCTTGTAATGGCTGGTGGTAATACAGGGCTCCTTTAAATAGCACCCTTCAAACACAAAGGCCATACTGAGTGCTTAATAGAATGAAAACCACTGTTGAAATGAGAAATAAAATGATAATATTCCAGGTGATGGCACTGTTCATTCATGTTTCATGTGGTAATGATGTCTAGGACTGGCACCACCCCAACACAAGTGAGAGTCTTTAACAGGACTAGCGGAGCAGGGAATGTGAAGGTATTGCTGCGGACCGATGGATCCCACAGCGGTACGGTGAGAAGGACATCTTATCACTTATCGCTACGGCCCAGACAGGGAGTAGAGGGGGGTGCACAGCAGAGGCGGCCCTTATTTTCCTCCTCTGATAAGAGACACGCGTCCAAAGGCCAACATCAGACCCCAGTCAAGCCGAGCCGTGATGATGCAACACGACAGCACCGCTTTGATGTCACTGACATTGAATGACGTTTTGGCCAGAAGAAGGAGTTCCTGGCTTACGTGTAAAGTGCAGCGTTATTATGTGTGACTAATGCTGTCAAGACTTTCTGCCCTTCAGGTTTCATCTAAAAATAATCTTTAAAAAATCATCTACATAGAAAATTGAATTTAATTATCCTCATACCACAGATTCAACATTCAAAAGTGTCGATGCCCAGCAGAATGTGCAAAAGGACAATACAATACAACACGAATAGGAGGATCAGAATCAGAATATCCACAATATCTACACATGGCAGCGTTTAACTTGATCTTTCTTTTGTTACCTCTATCTTTTGTTCTTCAATGGCAGTTCTAAATTGCTGTTATGTCCCTAAATGTCGCAGTCAAGGCAATGTTCTGTCACTGTTGATGGACAGTCAAGTTGTCCAAACTAATCTCATCGAACACATGAAAGAAGTACAATTCTAAAAAACGATGTCAGAGGGAATTCAAAATGCAAAAGACCCAACAACAATGGAGCAGATCTCTGTTCATTTTCCAGCCCTGTCCTGGGCTCCAGGGTTCAGGGGCCACTCACCCAGGGTCCCTGAGACGATGTCTATCTTGTGCATGATGTTGTCCCTCTCGCCCACGCCGGCCCCGTGGGCCCCGTACAGCCCCACGGCGTGCACCTCGTCCACAAAGGTGAGGGCCCCGTAGCGGTGCGCCACGTCACACAGCTCCTCCAGGGGGCAGATGGCACCTAACAGAGCAGTGAGAGAGTCAGGCACCTATGTGCTGTGTAATTAATCACATTCCTTCATTTCTTGGTTTATCTATTTTTATGAAATTGTATTTAATGTTACGTTGTTATGTTGTAATTTAATTTAATTGAGCAAAGGTTAGAGCATGTCAAGCCTCCAATGAGAATCATTTATGTCATTTATTTATTGTGTACTTCCTAATCATTTCAGGACATCGCAAGTACAATCACATCACCAAGTGTCCTATTTTTCACATGGAAAGCAGGGTAGTCCTGTCATGAAGATGGTGTTTACTGCTGATAAGTGTTTGACCGTACTCTGAAAGTAAATAGATTCTCCTTTCGATGGATATTTCTCAGTTTAGGAGTGGGTCCAAGGTTAAATATTTCCAAAGCCTGGAAATCCACTAGGCGCCTTTCATGACTTTCATGATTATGTTAATATCAACCTTTGTAGATGTACGGGCAGCAAAACAAAAATTAAATAGAATAATGGACGACAAAACATCCAATGTTCTCAGCAAAACAAACAGTTCATTAAAATACAATCTTATTAAGAGGCCCTTAACAGATGTGTAGTTCCATACATATGTTTTAATTATCCTGAATATTTAGCTGGTTCGTTCTATTTTAAGATGGTGTTATTGTATTGTACAGGTTATTGTAAGAATGTGGAACAGTAAAAAAAACAGGAGATAAAGGGGACATATTATGAAAAGTAAACTTTTTCAGTGTTACATTTTAGTACCTTGAGTGTCTATAAAGCCACACAGGCTGCAAAAAGACAACCAGTCAGTTTGTTTTGGGCTGCCTAGGTCAGAAAACATGTGATTCAGTAATCCATTAAAATTTGGCTCCGCTTCTGATGTCATAAGCAGGCTCATTAGCATAAAACCGCCTCCCATGTGTACAGATCCCGCCCCCTATTAGAAATTCTCTGGAACCAACTTTGAGAAGGTAACGTTAGGCCATTTTCACCGCCTGCTAGCATGAAGCGAGCTAAGCACACAAACTGCTATTAATCCCAACTCAACTGCTAACCCCAAGACATCTGTTAATCCCAACCCAACCACTGTTAATCCCAACCCAACGCTTAATCCCAACCACCCACTGCTTGTGGCGGTCCTCACCATCCATGGAGTGTACCGTCTCGAAGGCCACTATTTTGGGGGTCGTGGGGTCGGAGTGAGCCAGCAGCTCCTCCAGGTGTTGGCTGTCGTTGTGGCGGAAGATGAAGCGCTTGGCGCCGCTGTTCCTGATGCCCTGGATCATGGAAGCGTGGTTCCCTGCGTCAGAGTAGATCTCGCAGCCTGGCGAAAACACACACACACACACACACACACACACACACACACACACACGCACACCACCAGGCGATGTCAGCACCGGCATCTTAATGCAGCGTTTCAATAATACAGAGAACATATATTTGCACACAATATATTTCTGTTTTCGCACTGCAGTGCTTTGAGGTTCTTTGACATGTGTGAGCTTGAATGTGCAAGGATATCTGATGTATAATTCAACGGTGTGAGTGTATCATTATTGTCTCAGATGGAGGAAGAGGAGGAGGAGGAGGAGGAGGAGGAGGAGGCGGAGGAAGAGGATCCAAAAATAATCGCAACCTAGAATACCCGCTGCGCTCCCTCCTGCGATAGCTGCAGAATGAATCCAGAATCCACTGCACACCCTCATCATTACCTCGGCGGCTTGACCTCTACGTTTTGACCTCGAGAGGTTACAAACCAGTGCTTACCGGGCAGCATCTTGGCCAGGGTGAAGAGGGTGGAGTCGTTGGCCACGAAGCACGAGGAGAAGACCAACGCGCCGCCCTTCTGGTGCAGCTCGGCCAGCTCTCGCTCCAGGGACACGTGGAAGTTACTGGTGCCGGAGATGTTCCTGGTCCCCCCGGCTCCCGCTCCGTGCTTGTCCAGTGCCTCCCTGGTCACAGCGTCACACATCATGGGGTACATTACTATTGTGCACAATAGCCGTGTGTCACACAGGGTCTGCTGTTCATTTTGCACATTTCGTTTCGTTTCGTTTCGTTTGAATCGATCCTCCACTTGGGGGGATAGGATGGGGAAGTGGATAGGGTGTTGGACTCCCTAGGGTTCTGGGTTTGATCCCCAGAACCTGCAACCTACCTGTAAGCAGCCAAGACACCTGACCCCCACCTGCTCATTATTTATGCGTATATACAGTAAGCATATTCAATGTATTATTCCCTTCTGAATAAAAGCATCTGCTAAATGACGAATAGTCAGTTGCCATTTTAGTTCAATATCCACTGGGTTGTTGCGCAGGGATAGCAGCCATTATATTAGGATTGCAAGCAATATTATTCATTATTACTTACAGTTCATTCAGATAAAGGTCAGTATGGTATAGCTTGTGGACATTGGGGGATCGAACCCAGTACCTTTTCATGCTGGGGGGTCCAACACCCTACACTGCCCCTTTGTTAGAACGATACCCTGAAAAAACAATGCTGAGGCAACATTTAAATTGTAATTGAGTGTCATTTGAATCCTTGCGCGTCATCTCACCTGATTCCTCGCAGGACCTGCGGGTGTCGGCTCATCCCCAGGTAGTCGTTGCTGCACCAGACGGAGACGCGGGCCCCCTGACTGCCCGGCACCGAGTAGTCCTCGGCGAACGGGAACACCTCGCAGTCGCGGTTGACGGTCTTGAAGATGCGGTACGTGTGGTCCTGCTTCTTCTCCGCTATCTTGTCCTTGAAGAAGTGGTCGTAGTTGTAGCTGCCGCCTACTATGGGGATTTAAAAAAAAAAAAAAGATAAAGTTAAAGTCAAGAAAGGAATACAACACTGTTGTGCTGTCATGTCGCATATTGAACTTCCACAGTTTCTTTGTCTACCTATGCCGTTTAGCATAGATAGACGAAGATAAAATAGCAATTTAGTCATTTAGCAGATGGTTTTATCCAAGGCGACTTCACATACATGTTACAATGAGTGTTAAAACTTGTTCTACTAGCCTAGCAATTATGAGTGCTTATGAAACATGTTTTATTCAAATCTTACTGTACCGTCAGTTATATATTGTTGTTTCACTCTCTTTGGACATATGTACTTATTGTAAGTCGCTTTGGACAAAAGTGTCTGCCAAATTGCTGAAAGGTAAATGTCATTAAGGAGGAGGTAGGTGGTTTGGATGCTGCAGGTCGGCTGTGGGACATTGAGCATTGAATCCAGAACCTTTCGACTGGGATCCATTGCATTGCATTCAGTCTCATCAGTAAGCATCTGATGTGAAAGGAGCACCCAGTCCCAGTCCGGCCGTGACCATGCTAGCACCCTGAGACTCACTCATGTTGTCCTGGAGGAGCTGGGACACTGTGGGGGGAGACGGCTGGAGAAAGACACCCTCGAAGCCCTTCAGCAGAGAGGACACGGTACCTGGCACACACAGGGGGTGGTGGTGGGGGTGGACTAGCTGGTTAGAGCTGTGAGAGCNCAATGAGAATCATTTATGTCATTTATTTATTGTGTACTTTCCTAATCATTTCAGGACATCGCAGTACAATCACATCACCAAGTGTCTCTTTTCAACATGGAAAGCAGGTAGTCCTTATCATGAAGATGGTGGTTACTGCTGTAGTGCTGACGTACTCTGAAAGTAAATAGATTTCTTTCGATGATTTTCTCAGTTAGGAGTGGGTCCAAGGTAAATATTTCCAAAGCCTGAATCCACTAGGCCGCCTTTTCATGACTTCATTGATTATGTTAATATCAACCTTTGTAGATGTGGCAGCAAAACAAAAAAGTTAAATAGGAATAATGGACACAAACATCCAATGTTCTCAGCAAAACAACAGTTCATAAAATAAATCTTATTAGAGGCCCTTAACAGATGTGTAGTTCCATACACATGTTTAAATTATCCTGAATATTTAGCTGGTTCGTTCTATTTAAGATGGTGTTATTGTATTGTACAGGTTATTGTAAGAATGTCGAACAGTAAAAAAACAGGAGATAAAGGGGACATATTATGAAAAGTAAACTTTTTCAGTTTTACATTTTAGTACCTTGAGTGTCTATAAAGCCACACAGGCTGCAAAAAGACAACCCAGTCAGTTTGTTTTGGGCTGCCTAGGTCAGAAAACATGTGATTCAGTAATCCATTCAGATTTGACTCCGCTTCTGATGTCATAAGCAGGCTCATTAGCATAAAACCGCCTCCCATGTGAACAGATCCCGCCCCCTATTAGAAATTCTCTTCAACCAACTTTGAGAAGGTAACGTTAGGCCTGCTAGCATGAAGCGAGCTAAGCACACAAACTGCTATTAATCCCAACTCAACTGCTAACCCCAACACATCTGTTAATCCAAACCCAACGCTTAATCCCAACCACCCACTGCTTGTGGCGGTCCTCACCATCCATGGAGTGTACCGTCTCGAAGGCCACTATTTTGGGGGTCGTGGGGTCGGAGTGAGCCAGCAGCTCCTCCAGGTGTTGGCTGTCGTTGTGGCGGAAGATGAAGCGCTTGGCCGCCGCTGTTCCTGATGCCCTGGATCATGGAAGCGTGGTTCCCTGCGTCAGAGTAGATCTCGCAGCCTGGTGAAAACACACACACACACACACACACACACAGCAGCAAACCCACCAGGCGATATCAGCACCGGCTTCTTAATGCAGCGTCTCAATAACACAGAGAACATATATTTGCACACAATATATTTCTGTTTTCGCACTGCAGTGCTTTGAGGTTCTTGACATGTGTGAGCTTGAATGTGCAAGGATATCTGATGTATAGATTCAACGGTGTGAGTGTATCATTATTGTCTCAGATGGAGGAAGAGGAGGAGGAGGAGGAGAGGAGGAGGAGGAGGCGGAGGAAGAGGATCCAAAAATAATCGCAACCTAGAATACCCGCTGCGCTCCCTCCTGCGATAGCTGCAGAATGAATCCAAAATCCACTGCACACCCTCATCATTACCTCGGCGGCTTGACCTCTACGTTTTGACCTTGAGAGGTTACAAACCAGTGCTTACCGGGCAGCATCTTGGCCAGGGTGAAGAGGGTGGAGTCGTTGGCCACGAAGCACGAGGAGAAGACCAACGCGCCGCCCTTCTGGTGCAGCTCGGCCAGCTCTCGCTCCAGGGACACGTGGAAGTTACTGGTGCCGGAGATGTTCCTGGTCCCCCCGGCTCCCGCTCCGTGCTTGTCCAGTGCCTCCCTGGTCACAGCGTCACACATCATAGGGTACATTACTATTGTGCACAATAGCCGTGTGTCATACAGGGTCTGCTGTTCATTTTGCACAATTCGTTTGAATAGATCCTCCACTTGGGGGGATAGGATGGGGAAGTGGATAGGGTGTTGGACTCCCTAGGGTTCTGGGTTTGATCCCCAGAACCTGCAACCTACCTGTAAGCAGCCAAGACACCTGACCCCCACCTGCTCATTATTTATGCGTATATACAGTAAGCATATTCAATGTATTATTCCCTTCTGAATAAAAGCATCTGCTAAATGACGAATAGTCAGTTGACATTTTAGTTCAATATCCACTGGGTTGTTGAGCAGGGATAGCAGCCATTATATTAGGATTGCAAGCAATATTATTCATTATTACTTACAGTTCATTCAGATAAAGGTCAGTATGGTATAGCTTGTGGACATTGGGGGATCGAACCCAGTACCTTTTCATGCTGGGGAGTCCAACACCCTACACTGCCGCTTTATTAGAACGATACCCTGAAAAAACAATGCTGAGGCAACATTTAAATTGTAATTGAGTGTCATTTGAATCCTTGCGTGTCATCTCACCTGATTCCTCGCAGGACCTGCGGGTGTCGGCTCATCCCCAGGTAGTCGTTGCTGCACCAGACGGAGACGCGGGCCCCCTGACTGCCCGGCACCGAGTAGTCCTCGGCGAACGGGAACACCTCGCAGTCGCGGTTGACGGTCTTGAAGATGCGGTACGTGTGGTCCTGCTTCTTCTCCGCTATCTTGTCCTTGAAGAAGTGGTCGTAGTTGTAGCTGCCGCCTACTATGGGGATTTAAAAAAAAACAAAAAGATAAAGTTAAAGTCAAGAAAAAGAATACAACACTTCCACAGTTTCTTCGTCTATCTATGCCGTTTAGCATAAGATAGACGAAGATAAAATAGCAATTTAGTCATTTAGCAGATGGTTTTATCCAAGGCGACTTCACATACATGTTACAATGAGTGTTAAAACTTGTTCTACTAACCTAGCAATTATGAGTGCTTATGAAACGTGTTTTATTCAAATCTTACTGTACCGTCAGTTATATATTGTTGTTTCACTCTCTTTGGGACATATGTACTTATTGTAAGTCGCTTTGGACAAAAGTGTCTGCCAAATTCCTGAAAGGTAAATGTCATTAAGGAGGAGGTAGGTGGTTTGGATGCTGCAGGTCGGCTGTGGGACATTGAGCATTGAATCCAGAACCTTTCGACTGGGATCCATTGCATTGCATTCAGTCTCATCAGTAATCATCTGATGTGAAAGGAGCACCCAGTCCCAGTCCGGCCGTGACCATGCTAGCACCCTGAGACTCACTCATGTTGTCCTGGAGGAGCTGGGACAATGTGGGGGGAGACGGCTGGAGAAAGACACCCTCGAAGCCCTTCAGCAGAGAGGACACGGTACCTGGCACACACAGGGGGTGGTGGTGGGGGTGGACTAGCTGGTTAGAGCTGTGAGAGCGACCTGTGACCCCATGTGACCCGATCGCGTCCAACAGCGAATATTCCCCCTCTGACAGGGTGACCTCTCACGCCCTGTAGGTCAAACCTAACGCTATTGTTCACACGTTGTATTCTATCGTGTGCTATTGTATTCTTCGATGCTTTAATAGGTTGTATTCTTCCATTGTATTCTTACAAAGTCTGGAAATAAGGTGGCAAATACAAAGATGCAAAGATGTCGTTGATGTTGATGTTGATGTTTGAAGATATTGATGGTTATATATTGATGGGCTGTCAGATAAATAATAATATTAAAATAAAATATGATGTAATATTAATACTAGCGAATAGATCTAATAATTAAAAGCACCAAAATGTGCGAGCTGCCATTTGTATTTTCCTCTTTATTAAGTCGGGACAATGTGTTTTTTGTACCTGGTTTGGAGTCCTGCAGTAGTCCCACGTCCTCCTGGACCTCGGAGCTGGCCCGCACCACGCCGATCTGGGAGACCACGAAGGGGCAGTCCTTGGCCAGGGACACGGCGACCTGGCTGGCGGACTGGGCGAAGCGCCGCCTCGGGCTCACGGCCATGTGCTTCGGGTGGCCTTCGTGGGCGCCCGGTGTGTCCATCTTGGGCAGCGCGCTGCTCACGGTGATCTGGCGGACGATGATGGGGCACCGGTCGGCCAGGGAGAGCAGAGCGGCCCCCGTCCGCCGCAGCGCCGGCTTGGGGGCCGACTTCAGGAAGGGGCAGTGGTGTAGGAAGGCAGCCATGGCGCTCAAGCTTGTTCTTGCTGTGGGTTAGCGAGGAAATAGAATCGGGAATTGTGGTGACTTCTGCAGGAAATACATGTGTGAAATACACCTGTTTGGAGACCGATGTGTTAACGATAGCCCCATGTATTTATTGGTGAAACATATTAACCATTGTCAGTTTTGGCCTGATGGCTGGTATTAATGTAATGTATCCAACCTGGTCAGTGTGTGTGTGTGTGTGTGTGTGTGTGTGTTGTGTGTGTCTGTGGGTGTGTTGGTCTATTATAACACAGTTTCTCTTATCTCCACCCTGCAGGAGGGCGCTATTTCCCAGCGCTGCAGGTGCTGAAGTCAGATTCTGCCCATGACGTCATCCATCTAGAGCTGATTCTGGTTCATGATACCACGTCAATATAACTGTATCAAACGCTTCACACCGCACTCAACTTATGAGAGTTATTAATAATTCATAACGCTCACACACACGCCTCTATTTCCACACATCCTCTGTTAGAGTGCACGGCGCTGTGTAGCCTATCTAAGCCATAGGAGACTAGAAGCAAAACTATAGACAGGCCTTCACCCTATTAAGAGACTATCTGTCTCTTAGCTCATTCTGTGTATCTGCGGTTTCTATGTGGTCACGTTATTTTGAGTGGAACTGTCAAAAGGAATTGCCTAGTGTCTTAAAAGCCACATCAAGATCAAAAATCCCTCAAACAAATAATACTTTTTTTTATTGAAATAGGCATAATAACCCAATAACTAATTCATAATTTTTGTTATGGCAGAAATATTCCAGGATCCTTTGGGGACTTCCATAAATTACCATATAAACGCATCATGTGAGCCTAATATTGAGCTAATGTTGGATATTATAGGCCTACATTTGATGTAATTCTTCTGTAGGATAGTCAAAAGTAGGCCTAATAACAAACAAACAAATTATAATCATAATCATAATAATAAACATAATGAATAATAATATCAATAGGCTTACATGTATAAAAACCTACTCCTACATGGACATACTGAAATACTTTTTAAATAGGCATAGGTTGCAACACATGCAGTTCACCTCGAATAGATCAGGCAATAATATTTATTAAATACAAATAAAATAAACTTCAGTGTCAAAGATGGAGTAGCCTATGTCGTACACAAAGACACAAGAGAGTCCTACCTGTTGACCTGCACTGAGGACGAACTTTAACAACAGTCGAGCAGTCCCAGAGGAGTCACACAACACACACAGACAGACTGGGTGTTCACTGGATCTGACACACAAGGTCACTCCCTTTGTATGAGGCATCGTGTGCCAAGTTTGTGTGCGTCTGTGTGTGTGTGTGTGTGTGGGAGGGGGAAAATGAGATAATAAAATACGGGTGGAGTTAGGCCTCCTTAGCTCCTCTTGGCCAAATGTGTTGAAATGTTATGCACTGTCTGTTTTTTTTAAATCCCATACAGAGCCTAGGGCCTATACATAGAAATAGGCCTATACACAGATACCACAAACGTACAAAGTATTGCAATATTTGTACTATATTATGTATTTTGTGTACCTCAAGAACACAAGAACCTGAGAGCAAAAACAAGGACTACATTACCCAGCAGGTGGTGCCACTATGATATTTATGAATAGCCCTTGTGGTGGCTCTCTGTGTGTGTGTGTGTGGTGTGTGTGTGTGTGTGTGTGTGTGTGTGTGTGTATGGATGGAGAGAGAGAGAGAGAGAGAAGAGGGGGCGGGGTCTCTGAATGGACGCTGTCCATTCAGATCGTCCTAAAACGTCTAACGCAAAACCGGTGGGCAGCATCAGCATCATCATCATTCAGCAGCAGCAGCAGCAGCAGCTTCGAGTAGAGAGGACCATCCGAGGAGCATCCGAGACCCCGCCATCCATCCATCCATCCATCCATCACCTCTGGTGCAATCGAAAACACCGACACTTGCTTTTCTTTGTGTGTCACCGTAACGCTGACACGGACAGCCGAGATCAACACGAAGGAAGAATAAAGCAGCAAGAAAAAAGACCAACAAAACAAGTGACAAGATGCTGGCGTGCACAGAGATGATCACGATGTGTCTCCAGTCGGCCAAACATGAGCACAAGAGGAGGCAGGAGCAGGAGAACATCCAAAACCAAGGCATCTCTATCTTTCAAGATGTGAGTGTCACGTGGGATGTGTGTGTGTGTGTGTGTGTGTGTGTGTGTGTGGTGTGTGTGTGCATGCGTGTGTGTACGTACAGTGTCTGTGCTTTTAAAACAGTGTCACTTCAGAATCTCCATTCATTTCATTCATTTTTTTTGGTTGCATGATGTCAGTCGTGTGGTGGTGGTGCTGCTGCTGGGGAGGTGGATGTGGGCGGTGAGGTGGTGTAAGTGCTGGTGGTGGTGGTGGTGATGGAGGTGAAATAGCCTCCACCATTGAAGAGCAATTCCTTACGGGTCAGTTCAGTGACCTTCAGTAGGTTAGCTGTGGACCATTCCGCTGGCCTAGATCACTGTATTCATATATTTTGTTTTAATTGTAAATGTATTTATTCACAACCCCACGTATCTTAAGCCACTATAACAATGGGGGCCAATCGTGATCCTGCGTCCCGTCAATTAAAATGCATTTGGATTATCGATTCAGCTATTTATCTAGCCAATCGATGTCCATAAAGGTCATGACATCATCATCTCCCGCCTCTCTCCGTGTGGACACGTGGATGACTGGATGACGCGCTCCGTGTCGTGCACCCCCCCTCCCCCTCTCCCAAACCAACCCAAAAAAAATCTAAAATCCAGATCAAAATCCAGATCTTGCACTCTACTGTACAGTAGAGTGACTTCTGTGTGATTCGTTCTGTACTTGCTGTGCTGTAATATATCTACCGAGGTTTTACATTTTACATTTTCGTTTTCGACTAAATAATTCACAGTTGCTCTGCTCTGTGCCTGTCTCTTTGCCTCTGAGGTCAACGTGTTGCCGATACTGTGTATACTGTCGGTGCATTATTCGCCTTCAAGAAGGACACCTCTCCTTGGTCCTTTTTTTTGTGCAGGACTTTGGCTAAATGATTCCTCTGCCCTATGATGATGATATCCGAGAAGGACCCTCTCTGAGAAGTGTGTGTGGGCTGCAGCTCTTGCTTTGTCTCCTGGGCTTCCTTACAGAGACCTTAAGTACAATCCCCCTCAATATGCAGGAGCATATTATAGGCCAGTGAATGTCATATTATACTGCAGGGAGGAAGCAGAAATGCTGTTAGGTGTCCATTCTCCAGACCACGCAGGGTGTTAGCACTATTTATAACCGCTCTAAATGGGCATCTCTTCCAAAAAATAAAAAACACCCAACCTCATTATATTGACTAATGGATGACGCATTACACAATTACAGACAGAGGCTTCTATCACGCGCATGGGGAAGAGGTGACTTTCACGCTACTGTAAACACTACCGTTCATCTGGACTGGAGCTGCTGCGAATATTTCTTAACGATGCAGGCAGGATGCTGTTCAATCACAGTACCCAGTTGGAGTTGCTAAGTGGCAATTAATTGGATTGTAAAAAAGATCTCCCATTGATTACATCACACAGTTCATCCGGGAGGTTGAACTGTGCTTGTTTACTAGCATGTCTCTCCTAATCTACATGCCTTGACAATCAGAGACCACCGATAGTTAATTATCATAGGTCAGCTTGACCGGGAGTTGACCCTTGGCCCTGCAGGCCATCTTTGCGTTGCCCTTCATGGACTCATTAAAAAGTCATCGGACTTGCTTTAAGCCCCATTGTGTTAACGGCATTAAACAATACTCAATCTCCTCCTCCTCCTCTGCCGCCGCCTCCTCCTCCTCCTCCTCCTCCTCCCCCCCTCGTTTTCACATTCTCTCTAAATCTTTTTTATTGCTTTCTTCTTGCACCATAAAAGCTTAAAAGCTAGAGAAAGCGATGGAACCCTGGCGATGGTTGTTGGTGTGTATATCTGCAGTACAGTCAGTGTTGTTTGCCGAGTTGGTTTTCTCCTGTAGCCGATGGGGTGTGAAGAACCATCTATTTTGTAGGGTTACATTATCTTGTGCATAGGCAAAGACGTGTTAGAGTCTCCACACTACAATGGACGAAACAAGGATTAAAAAGTTGTTTTAAGGTGGTGGCGGTGGTGGTGGTGGTGATGGGGTTGGTGCAGGTAGTGGAGGATGGAGATGGTGGTGATGCTAGTGTGGAGGTGGTTACAGAAGTGGTGATCATGTGGAGGAGGGGGTGGTAACAGTGGTGGTGGAGGTGGCGGTGATGGTTATGGATGAGGAGGTGGTGCTCCTGGGGGTGGATGTGGAGGTGGTGGATGTGCTGCAGCATGGCGGTATGGGAGCGCCGCCCAGCCCCCCTTTTTTACCCGGGGTTTGTTGCTGTTGTTCCTGTGATGCGATGTGAACGGCTCCCTGTGGAGTTGCTCCGAGAGCCGTGAAGACAGCGGGCTCACGCCAGCGCTTTTAAGATTTAGCTGCAGTTTAAGAGCCACTCGGGGGGGGGGGGGGGGGGGGGCAACACCTGGATGGCCCACAGAGGATATGAAGGAGCCACTACTCACTCACTCCACATCGACGCTGCATCCCCCTGTGGATCCCTCTCCGTCTCCTTAGTTGAGTCGCTAAGACGGCTTTATCCGCAGTGCATGGCTGTACTCGCGAGTACAAACAATTGTTCTTTTCTTTTTGTTTTGCTGTCTTTGCCATCTCTTGTAGACACATTGGAGCCTTCTGTATAATGGTCAATAATGTATGGTTTCAATAGCCTATGTTTACATGTATCTTTAACATTGACATTTCTATTAAGCTACTCTTATTCGGAACACACATCTATTTCCCGTATATTTTGAGTTGTCTTTTTAAACATTGAGACATTTGAAGGAATGCCCGGTGAATTCATATTACTGGCCTTCTGTACTGTGCTGTAATAACACACATGGTACATGAACTTATCTTAATCTATGTGATCAATCATCTCTTCAGGAGCCAAGATTCAATATTCAAGAAGTTTAATTGTCACATACACATACAGGATATGCAGTGAAATGAAAAGCTGCCCAGCGGAATGTGCAACAGAACAACACAAATGTCACAAATATCACAATTGAAGGGAAAGAATCTGAATATCCACACTATTTACAGTATTTAGCCAGCGTGTGTGAGAGGAGGCGTGGTGTATTCATCCCGCTAGCGACTAGAATTTAATACGCCGGATGTCCAGGAGGTGTTAGCCAGCGGTCCGATGGCCCCACTCCAGTCTAATGCCTCTGCTTCTCCACCCCAGAGAAGCACTCTCGCTGATGATGAGGGAAATCCATTTTCTGTCCATCCGTCATCCACCCCTTTGCCAATTATTCCACCTACCCGCTTAATCATTCATTCATTCATTCATTCACCCGTCTTATCATTCATCCATTCCTCCACCGCACCACCTACTAGTCATCCATTCACCTACCCATCACCCATGCATCCAAATCCATTCACTCATTGATATTTTCCTGGCTGGGTCTACCATGAACATAGATTGCATGGATGTACTTATCCACCCACCCACACACTCACTCACTCCCTCACTCCATAGCTTTCCGTGTAATTCCCGTGTAGGAACCAGGGAATGTGTGTGATGTGAACTGAACTGGGGGAATGAAATGTTTTTACAACATCGTAACCCACGCAGAAGCCATGGATATACAGTATCTCCTGGAGACTGCCTTCTATATATAATCCTGCACCCCTTTCATCTAATGGACGCCCCCAGCCACTTACTGGCAAATCTGTCACGCTTTCACTTCCTTTAATTTCCTGGGTAGGTGCAGTGTCTTCACACTGACTGCAGGGTGGGCCTAAAAGAGGCTCACAAATTGTTAGATGTATTTTTTTTTGTGATGGAGTCAAAAGCCTTGATAAGTACACAGGCATACATTTGCCACAAGATGACATTTTCTCATTGTGAATGAAAGAAAAGTGCTCCGTCTGTCAGCAGTGCTTTTAGCAATCGTGTCGGTTCATAACTCTTTCATCGTTCTGGGTTTCTAAATTACTCACAGAAAGCTCTTAACTGTGGAGTGTGTGGTGTGGTTGGTGCTTGGTTTAAGATTAGTGCCTGATTAGTCTGCAGTGTAGCAGTTAGCTGCTGCTACACGCTACTAGAGTGGCTCTGGGGCTCCTCCAAACCAAGGACACAGGCAGTTGATGTTGAATGTTGTCTTGTTGTTTTTGCACTACTTGCTTTTTAATGCTTTTTAACTCTTATTATTATTATTCTTATGTTGTCTGTATGCACCAACAACCACAGCAAATTCCTCGTATGTGAAAACTACTTGGCGAATAAAGCAATTCTGATTCTGAATTCTGATTCTGAATAGTGCAGTTTATTGTAGATGTTGTCCTTGTAGAAATGATGACAGAGCAGGTGGTGAATGCTAGCATGCTAGAGCTCTCTTGAGTGTGTGTGTGGTGACGGCTGGTTTAACCCGTGGGCATCGATTAGCCAGTGCACCACAGGTGTGTAGCCTCATCCAACCCCAGTCTAATCAGCCTGACTCAGACCAGGTGAGGCTGCTTAAACCAGCCATCACACACACACACACACACTAACGATTACATTTACATTTACATTTAGGGCATTTGGCAGATGCTTTTATCCAAAGTAACTTACAATAACTTGGACTTTCTTTTCTCTTCTTTTTTCAGATCTTCCGCCGTGCTGACAAAAATGGTAAGTAACAGAGTTTCAATAGCTTCATTTACAGGACATACATTCAGAGAGAGCAGACAAGAATTACAATGCATGGGAGCCACAATTTCACAATCAAAACAGCCGCCGTGAGGTATTTGGCAGACAAACGCCACCACGAGCGTAAAATCTGTACACTGTTCGCGGGGAAACCTGGGAATCTCAGGGACACGACGGTGACAAACAGCTGTGTGTGTATGTGTGTGTGTGTGTGTGTGTGTGTGTCAGGCTCCTCCATCTTTTATTCATGCGTGCGTGTGGTTTAATGGAATGGAAATGCGATCGTGAGTCTATGTCGAGCATGAACACTCTGTAGGGGCGGTTAATATTACGTCCCCCACGAGCATCCAGACCTACTTGTCTTACATAAGAATCGTCCTGAATGATGCCCACCACGCCAGATGAGAGGGGGGAGGGTGGGGGAGGCGTAGCGTTGGGAGTGTGTGGGAGGGGGGGATGGGGTGGGTTGGAGGGGGGACGAGGGGAGGAGGGTAGGCGTGGGAGTGTGGGGGGGCGGGGGATACGGCGTGGCGTTGGAGGGGTGGGGGCGCGTCATATGGAGTTAACCTGGAATTCCACTGTGGCGCAACATGGGCTTGTCAAACAGAGAGAGGATGACATACTGGCATTTCAGCCAGTATGCCAGGACATCTTAGCGTCATTTAATAGACACACGCACAAACACACACACACACACACACACACACACACACACACACACACACACACACACACACACACACACACCAAATAGCCTTTCCACTTGTGCACGGGCATTCAGGCAAGCACACATGCGCGCACACACACAAAAACACAGACAAGCTCACACACACACACACACTCACAGACAAGTACATGCACACAGAGCAATGGTTAAGAACAATGCTTTCCACTGCCTCCACCCCGAGCACAGCCACACACACACACACACACACCACACACACACCACACACACTGATATGAACAGAAGGTTTGATGCAGCCAACGGCACCGGAGCCTGACTGAACTCTTTATTTTATCTTCAAGTCTTTTGAGTAGAACAGCATAAAATGGTGGAAACCAGACATCTGTACCTTACCGTCCTAGCGGGGGAATTTGAGCCAGTGATACAACAAGAGCTCTGCCTTCAAGAAAAGTTAAAAGAGAATTTCTCATTAGAGAAGCAGGCAATTAATCCAGTGGGGGGGTTTTTTTTTGTCAGCCATACAAACATATGTACTCACGCGCACACACACGCACACAAAGCATTGTTTCCTTATACTCTTTGAAGACAATACTTAGAAGCAGAGTTCTAGGTGCAGAAGTTCTAGTGTGCACTTCTCTCAGAGTTCCTCTTCCCGTCAGCGTCTCATCCGTAGCACACCGCCATGACACACCCGCCGGCGCACTGGAGAGCTCCTATAATGAGAACCACCTACCCTGCACTAACGATCCCACCACACACACATATATACACATTACACATACAGTGAGAGTGAGAGAGTGAGCATGTGAGGGTTAGAGAGTGAGATAGATAGGTACAAGGTAGAGAGACAGAGAATCGTTAGAGAGTGAGAGAGATACAATATTAGATAGAAAGAGAGAGATGGTTAGAAAAAGGAGAGAGAGAGAGAGAGAGAGAGAGAGAGAATAGATAGATAGATTTTAATGAACCATTAGCATATCTTCTCAGACACAATTTTTCATCTGCACACGCTTTGGGCTATCATATGCATTAAGTGTGATCTATTGTCTTTATTTCTTCACAATCTAGCTGAAGGCTTCTTGTAAATTGACATTTTTTTATATGGTGTTAGAATTTCTGTCGACAGTGTGGATTTTTATTTGCATTACCATGTATGCATGCATGGATATGCAATGTTTTGTGCTAATTCTATGGCTCTTTTACTCACTTGGTGCTTGGACATGCTTTGAATGAATTAAAGATTCATCATCAATCCCAAACTCCCTGTAGACTAACAACCTAAATTATGAGGTTGTTATTGACGGAACAGGGAATGATGTGTTTACATGAGGAGGAGGACGTGTGGTGTTCTTCCATCACCCCTGAAAAGCTGTTACCTTCGCTGCTTGAGATACTGGAAACCATATTCGTGATTGTCACTGCAACATCTCAGCATATTGTGGCCCTAAGCTCCGCAGGAAACAACATCATAATAATAATCATAATCATAATCATAATAATAGCAATAATAATAGTAATTATGTTGATGTGCAATCTGGACGACTCCGCAGATGATGCATTCTGGTGTGGAAATGTCAGAGTCTGATGGGAGGCAAAAAGGGAAAGGACCCAAACACAGGCAGTGAAGTCAACTTAAATGATAAAAAAAAGAAAAAGAAGAACTAAGATACAAAACCCGAATCTTCAATTGCTGGTGACACGAACACCACATGTAAAGACAAGGATCTGACACAGAACAAAGGATTGGGGCAGGACTAAATAGGGAGACTAACGAGGGAAGTGGAGACAGATATGGAGAATCGAGGGCGGGGAAACACACAGGAACATGCAAGCTACAAACCAAAACATGAAACAACAAACAACAGATCAACTTAAACACACGGGGAATAGAACATTAGATAAAAATAATAACTTAAACAGACTAAAACATACGGGGAAACAACACAATGAAGGAGGTCAACTCTGACAGTTGGGGGCGGAGACAGAAACACAGAACACGTGGTACAGTAATCACAAACTCCAAAACATCAATCACACTTGAGCGGGACGGAGGCAGACTATGACAGTTTCAGGGCGTAGATCGTGGAACACAAGACAGGATGGAGGAGGAGTAGGAAGTGGAAGACGCTTGCTTTCTGCCTGGCTAGCTGACAGATGACGCCTGCCAGCCAAAACAGACTCAGAGCGGTTCATCTTTGTCCCCTTGGTCCAGAGTTTAGCATCCCTAGCTAACCATTTTACTCGCACCAATCCAAAAATCATCCTTTTATTCAAATAACTCTACTTTTTCAAAGGACTCCTATAATAACACCAGGTGTGGCTAATCACACTCACAACTGGTGGTGCAGTATGTCTCCTTTAATGCACATTCTCTGCTGCATTATGACAGTGATTGATTGTGTATCTCACACGGTCGCAGTGTCGTCGTTAACTAAGAGGCCATTGAATGCCAATGTGGACGGCTTTTTACATTGGGGAGCCGCTGAAGTTGGAAGGCTCAGAGCACGTCTTTAAAACGGAATGGGATCGCCGTGGAATGATAGTGGTTTGGGGCAGAGCCAGCGAGCGTCTCACTGTGATTAATAGAGTGTGAGATTCTCAGCGATCTACAAAGGACCAGGAACAAGTTTGCGGGGGGGAGTTCAATGTACTATTCAGTCATTTTAGGCAGACCTGAATTCACAAATGTGCGGGGGGGAGGACACAAGGGTACCTTTCACCTGGGATTCGACCTCCGTGGCCGCCACACGATTAACAAGACTTCTAGGCGGTAGACCCCTTTGCCATTGCCAGATTAATGCCAGTAGATAAGTATGCCTTTCTGTTTTTCCTTTTTCCTGTTGTGTCACGTTGGGCACGTCGGAACTGGAGCCGATAAAGACCTGTGACAACTGCAGAGCCACTTGTCCTGGGAATGAATGCCGATTGTAACCTTTCTAACTAAAAGACAAAAGCGACGTTAGCGAGTGTTTGAGGGTTCTTTGTCCGGTGGAATAGAATAGAAGAATAGAATAGAATGTGGGAATGGGGCTTTAGACGAATGGGAACATTTTGGGGCCAACGTCTCCATTAACCGCTCTTCCTCCCTCGTTCGCTCTCCGTCTCCCAGACGACGGGAAGCTGTCTTTGGAGGAGTTCCAGTCCTACTTCAGCGACGGGATCCTGACGGAGCAGCAGATGCAGGAGCTCTACTACGCCATCGACCGACAGCAGACCGAGTAAGCTCTCACGTGTATGCCTGCCCAGGGGCCCCACGCACAAACAGGCCAGGCTTCAACCACACATGCACGGGGCCTCGCAACATTTCTCTCACATGAATTTAAGTCCTTTGAGACATCACCGCAAAACAAGCAGATGGCCTTGGCAGTGGGTCTTATAGGACAAGTTAACTGAACGATAATCAATGCTGTATTCAAGCCAACTTGGAACTCGGGAAGAACGAGCTCTGGCTTGAACTGATCAGTACCAGTTGTCCAACTCGGAGTGAGTGCACTGCTTGAAGATATGATAACGTTTTTAAAAGTGACATCGAGTCGGCGCTCAAAGCTACATTTCCGTGGGGTATGTTAATACAGCCCAGCATGCCAAGGGCCCCCGCACACCTCAACACAAAAATGAAAAAGGCATGTCTCAGGGCCCCTGGGAGTCCCGCCCCTGACGCCCACTCCCCCTGCTTCGTGTGCATGGTCCCCCTCCCCCCCAGTCTTTAAGAAGGAGGGAGGGATGGACAGTGAGGCAGAGGGAGGACGGGGAGGGAGAGAAAGAGGGTGGCAGCAGGGAAGGTGAAGGGGTAGACAGAAGGATCAATAGTGGATCGGACAGGGTCTATATTTCATTGCTCAGAATAGCCAGGGCATTGCGGCTGACTTCATCTCCAGAGAGCTGGATTCGGGGAAGGAGGGCAGTGTGCTAAGGCAGTGTGCTTGAAGAGAAGCAGATTCATGAACTGGAAATGTCCCCGCTTATGTTTCCTGTGACAGGAGAGGAGCTGTGGCAGCTCACGTGTACAACTGCAGTGGGCATCTATGAAATACGGAGCGATTGTGTTTGCTAGTTGAATGGTTCAAGGGTGTTGAGTGTTGACACGTAGCCTCATTTGCATCCACTGAGGTACCCTGGTTATCCATTAGGATTCTAATTCAGTTACCGAAATACATTCGACTAAATCAATTTTTTCACATTAGGGTCTCCGAAGCGGAGTTGTCATAGCAACGTACACACACGAGGTGCCAGTGGTTTTGAGAATGCGTCTTTGGATGAGATTGCGAGGTGCACTAAGGCAGTACTTAGCTGTGATTGCAGATGGAAAGCAATCACATCACAGCATTCCTGTTTTCAGTTGAATCCCTTGAAATGATAAAAACACACAATTTCCCTCCCAGAAGCATCTTTATTGCTGCTGCTGTGCGCCCCATTCCGTCACATCCTATCTGTGCTGTTGTCTCTTCCATTAACCTGTCAACCTGTCTCTCTCTCCCTCCCTCCCTCACCCTCTAGCAACCTTGACACGGATAAACTCTCAGGTAATCCTCTCTGGCCCATGGACGCGTGTTCTTTGACTCTTGAATGAGTTGTTATTGACCGCTAAACGTGTTGCTATTGACTAGTGAATGTGTTCGCTGTCGACGCTCTGCTAAGATCAGCACTTTTTATCTCCTGAAGGTTTTAACTCCCCAGGGATAGACACTAAATCATTGGTTTAGCATCATTAAAGATGTTTTTTGGCTTTTGTTGTTTAATATCACTTGTTGGGTGGGGACTGTCTATAATGTAAAGATACATGGAACTGCCACCATGATCATTAAAGAAAGGCTGAAATTCTAGTCGACGCTATTATAGTCTATTCAGATCTATTCTAGTCTCGTCTGTTATAATATGTTCTAGTCTAGTGTATTCTAGTCTCTTCTTCGTGTCAGATACATCATTTTTCATTACAGTGGAGAGACGGAACAAGCCATTCCGGAAATCTTCATTCTATTTTTTTCGTCTCCTACCCAGAGTACTTCACCCCCCACCTGGGAGAGTATGTCAGCGTGTTGTCAGCACTGGAGAAGCTCAACGTCGCCATCTTGAAGGCCATGGACAAGACCAAAGAGGTTGGTGGCTCCTGAGAGGGATTACCCAGCATCATGTTAAATGCAGTACGGTTGCTGTTTGTTTTGTTGAGAACATCAAGTCAAGTACATTTTATTTGTATACCCTGTGGCAGCCCGGCCTAGCGACAGTGTAGTGGGTGGACCGGTTGGAATAAAAGCAGACAGAACCAATGTCCAAATTAAGGTTCCCAATCTTCAATCTTCAGAGGCCGCTTACCCTGAGACTGGCCCAGTGGACTATCCTGGTCTCCACTGTCCTCTCCTCAAGCCAGTCTGCCTGGCCTTTGTTCTCTGTGGCTTTTAACCACGGCTTGATTGCCTACTTACCACACCATGCCTCTGCAGCCATGTGGGGCATGGATCAGGGATCAGGCCATCACAATCCCTTGATGACAATTACAAAATATGACCTTTATATCTGAAGATGAGTTTTCCAGAAATATGGTACGACCAAAAGGTTGTGGTGGTGTTGTTTAATTCATCATCGTAATTCCATTATACACTCAGCACAAAACTAATATTTTGCTAAATACATTTTGCTGTTCACTGTTTTTCACGATAATTAATTATAATAATAAATCCTTCCATAAAGTTAATAACATTTTCTGCTGATGTTTGGTTTAGAAGTTTACATTACACAGCTGTTTTCACTTTTATTTCCAGATAAAAAAAAAATGGTTTAACGTTTAAAGTTTAAAATTAACACTATCTCAGGTCAGGAGAATAAATGATTAGATTAGATTAGATTAGATTAAAATGTATTGTCATTGCACAGCACAAGTACAGTACAGCGAAGAGAATGTGCAAGAGACTGGATCTCCCTGCATTGTTTGGCTGTGGTTATGAACCAACGCTACCACGCTAATACACGTTAATCAGCGAGCCCTGAACGAGTGGTGCTTTGTTCAGCTTGGCCCAGCAGTACAGGAGTCCTATGGGCAGACAAGGACGCCAGCTCAGAGTGTTGTGACCCAGAGTCTGTAGTGAATCAACATCAACAGTGATGATCAACATCAGAGAAATTCCACTGAGACAAATCAATAGAACACAGCTAGCTCTCCATCGACCTCCCCCAGCCCTTCACGCTAATCCATTGGACAAATTGTTGTTTGCCGCTATGAGCCACAGTGTGAGTTGTTTTGAGTGGAAAACATGTTGAATATCTCATATCATCGACTCTGCTTAAGCTTAACCCTCTCTCGTACATCAGAATACAGATACACAGGACACATCGTACATCAGAATACAGATACACAGGACACCACGCTGCTGGTGTCCCTGCGTCGGGACGTCGAAGTGTCTCCGAAAAGGCACTTCAATGCCACGAAAAGAACGCACCTGTGTTCGGAGCAGATTACTTCTTATTGACCATAGCGAAGTCACTGCTGTGTGTGTGTGTGTGGTGGCATTCATCCAGTTCGAACAGGCCGGTGTAAATAAAGACTAACAGAGGGCTGTGTTTGCATTACAACATCAATAACTGGGACAATAATAATAATAATAATAATAATAATAATAATACATTAAACCAGACCCCCTCTCCCAGCATCTGTCCAACAGACACGACCTGTCGTCCATAGACATCTGCAGGATATATTATCAGCTCCATGTCTCTCTCTCCCTCTCTCTCGTTTCACCACTTAACATCCATCCTCTCAGTCAACGTCTCATTTTCTTGGTGCCCTCTTTCATCTCCATCCGTCTTCTCTCCGTCTCCCTCCTCTCTCCGTGCATCCTTCATCCCGCTGGGTCACTGTGCACGCCAGCTGCTCCCTCCTCCTCCTCAAGAGTATCATTTAATATGTATTGCTGTTTGCCTGCCTGCCTCTTGCCTTTCTCTCCCTGCCTACCGACTCTACTGAGCTAGCGACCTACCGACTACCTCTCTCCCTCCATCCCTTCCTCCCTCCCTACCTCCGTACCTCCCTAACGTCATCCATCAATATATCCATCCATCCATCCATCCATCCACAAGAGTACAGAGCGTTCTCTGACAGAAAGAGGTGGTGTGCAGAGAGAGAGAGAGACTGTCTGCTGATGCGACGCTCTGATCTGAAACAGATTAGAGGCCAGGTCTGAGTGGGAGAGACAGAAACACAGAGGGAGAGAGAAAGAGGGGAGAGAGAAAGAGGGGAGAGAGAAAGAGAGGCAGGTGATAGGCAGAGAGATAGGCCCCTTTTTAACACAGGGTTTTTGATGCGGGAATGTTGTGGTTTTATTCTGCCTCGCCTTCTGTGTAAAGGGTACAGGAATGGGAAATGGGTTGGGGGGGGGGGGCATTGTTGTTCAGCCTTTCAGAGGTCGTGGTCGTGAACTTACTGTACTTGATTCTTCAATAAAAAACTAAGAAAACTGAGATAACAACTCGGCAGGGCAAAAACTGAAGTTACACTGGCTGGAGACAACAACACGAAACCAGGATGCCACAAACAGCGACAACAAACTGACAAAGAACACAGGATTGGGGCAGGTATAAATAGGGAGAAACTAATCAGGGAAGTGGAAACCAGTGTGGACAATAAAGGGAGGGGACACAACACAGACGCGTGGTAAATAATACTTCTTCAGTCCAGCAGGGGGTGCAAAAAGCCCAGAACATAACTCTCACTTGAGGGGGGACAGAGACAGACCGTGACAGTAATTTGGAAATTAACATTTGATGTACGGTAATCCTTTCTTCTTAGTTCCCTCACCAGACAGTCGCTGGGAAGCCGGTCTTTGAATGATTGCATTTTATATGAACGGGCAGATTGTTTCGTGAAAATTATTGAATGCAACAAAGCGTGTTATTGTCAGCACTAACAACATAAAAACTATTTCCCGGCTATAAATGCTATTTCACTCTCATCTCTGCCTCCTCGCGTCATTTCTCCTCCTTTTGTTTCCTCGTTTCATTTTCTTTGACTGCGATATTGCGCATTGTGCTGCAGTATCCTTTACTGCCACTTACGATTTTTATTGCTTTTTACTGCCGTCCTGGCCGGCTCACTCTTGAGACTTTCACTCTTAATGTGTTCGTAATGTTTCCACACCGTTCAATGGTGAATTCATTATGTCATGACCACCCGGGGGAAATTTGCGGTAACGTAAAATGCCACGTCCGCTTCAGAGGAAGAATATTACGTTTGCATAAGCAATACGTTGAATGGCTAATGCTTCTATTAACTTCTAATAACATTATAAAATATACCTGTAGCCAGTCCTCTTTTCTACAATGCCACATAGGTGGCTTGGTTCGGGGGTCCTCCAAAGACACAGGCAGGTTTGTGGTGAAAAGTCTGGTTTATTGTAAGTGGTTGTTAAAATGGCAGACAGAGCAGGTGGTACCTGTGCTCTGGTGGCTGACTTAACCGGTGCACTGATGAGCCAATGCACCACAGGGTTGCAGCCACACCCTCCCAACTCAGGCCAGGTGAGGCCAATTATGCCAGCCACCAAACACACACACACCCCTCAGAAAAACTCTAATCACTAAATGAGTTGATCAACACACACACGCACAGGCGCGCACACACATGTACGCACACACATTCACACACCGCAAAGTTGTTTCACGATTAGCTAATAATGAAAAATGTAACAAACTTCCATATTAAATGTCACCTTACTGTTCTGTTCCCTTGGTCCTGGTTCTTGTACCCCCCCCCCCCTTCCTCCAGGAGTACCAGGGTTCCTCTGTGGTGGGTCAGTTTGTGACCCGCTTCCTCCTCAGGGAGACCTCTACCCAGCTGCAGTCGCTCCAGTCCTCCCTGGACTGCGCTCTGGGGGCGGTGGACGAGGAGAGCGGGCCGGCCCAGCCGCAGGAGCTCCCCATCCAGAGGGCCGTGAAGAGACCCGGCCGACGCATCCAGAAGAACATGTGTCTGTCCCCCACGGACCCCCTACTCTGGCATGCTCACTACAGGTGTGTATACCCCTGAACCCCAAGCCCTCAAAAGAAGAAAGCAACCAATGAATCCATGCTAATTTTAGCACCATCTTCACTGCTGCTTTTGCACTGGTCTTGCACTGGCCTCAGATTTTCAATCCATGTGTATGGGCCCAAGAAAGTAATTGGAAAAGGTAACTTAATGTATCCAATGGTAATCTGAAATCTGAAAAAGATATGCACAGCAGAGTTGTCAGATTTTGGGACCAGGCTGTACTGTTATTAGGTGATTTTTTTTAATAACTACAGGTGTTGGTGTTAAGGGCCTCCACGTGGCCATGGGCCTGGACACTGTATTTGACCTGTGGATAATTTTTATTTGTATTTTTATCATGCGGTCAAGAACTTAACAGCACTGTCACATGTGTTCCAGGGGTCAGTGTGGAGCCAGACAACCACTGGAGCTCCCAGATCAACCAACTGGAGGATCTCATAGACAAACTGGAGTGCGAGGTTGGTTCGTAGAAAAGTAATTTGGTTTCATCTGGTGCCACCGGACTTCGCTCCATTGTGCAAGAATTCGCCAAATTCCAGCACTAGACGGCGTTTACGATTCTGCAGACTTTATTTCCACATTTATATCAAAACACAAACAAATGAATTCCGTGCATCCATCTCATAACCTTTCACGAGCGAAAGAAGTCCTGTCTTTCCCAGCGGCCAATGTTTTTTTGTTCAGTTTTTCGGGCAATGATTGGATTTCTCTGTGATCTACTTGTGATTCCATCCAGTAAATGCACTGAAAAGGTCAGCGCAGAAGAAAGGCTTGTGACGGCGTGCAGCTCCAGGCTCGCGCTCGCAGCTCTGCTGTTCATCAGCGGTCGCTTGTTGTTTTGTTTTGTTTGTGTCCGACTGAAATATTTATGCCTCCGTTTCCAGAGTCCACATCTTGAGCCTCTCAAAGAGGATACATTAGCCGGCACTTACAAATCGGTAAGCAACTCAGCCAGCACAACAATAGCACCGTACTGTTCTACCCCCTCATGATATCTCTGCTTGTTAGCATTTCAACAATTTTGTTTTTATTTCATTTTTCAAACTTCGGATGGTAACTTCACGAAAATGTATTAAATTTTTGTATTCATATATCGCAAACAACAACAACAACAACAAAAACAACTCCTGTGGAGGCCGAGAACATTTTAGACAGTTTGCGTGTCCTTCCTCTTCTCCTTCCCAGAACATTCTTCTGGTCCAGAGGCAAATGTCTGTGAAGGAGAGAGATGTGGAGGACTTCCAGCAGACCCTGAAGATCTACACGGATGCCACCACCAGCCAGCCTGACAACCTGCAGTATGTTCCTCCTCCTCTTCCTCTCCACCCACACACTGTTTGTTTACTCAAGGATTCAGCTCGCAGACGGATGAAATCCCCTCCATTTTCTCAAGCATATATGAGTTCCGTCTGCCAGCTCCTTATTCTGCCAGTTTCTTATCACTCTCTTCTCCTCTCTCTCGCTCTGTCCTTCTTATTTTCTCTCTCTCTTTCTTAGCGTGTCGGTCCAGAATCTACCAGACAGATCCTGCTTCATCATGTATGAATTTTGGCAAGACCGTCTCTCTTGGATGAGGTATTGAGTCACTTATTTAAGATACAACATCACACACTTTATTAGTAACCGCTCAAGGCAAGAATTGTGGCATCGTGATGCAAGCAGGCGCACACAAATCAAAGAGCGGGAAAAAGAAGGAAATGCACAGCCCTATGAAAAACAGATCTATGATGTACCCCTGTACTGACGACTGCACACACACACACACACACACACACACACACACACACACACACACACACACACACACACACACACACACACACACACACACACACACACACACACACACACACACACACAGACCGCAGTTCTGTGACACATTATTCACTCATGCCTGAGCCCTTTTCACCCCCATCCACTGACACCGTATTCGCCTATAGCGGCCATCTTGGTTCTGAATGCTAGCTTTTTGTGGACTTCCGCATTCAGTACCCAGCAAGCGTTCAGAACCAAGATGGCTGCCAGAGGTGACTCAGGCCCATGGCTTGGCTTGGTTAGTGGCTCCCGCTTGCCGATAGCGCAGATGGCCGTCTTTAACTTTGACTTTATTCCGTCCTCCACTTAGCTACCTGCAGTCGTCCATCAGCAAGACCTTCCAGCGCTGCATCATCGACTCTCTGGAGCAGCCAGAGATGGTCTCCACCATGCTGCTCCCAGGTATACATATATTATACATATTCTTATACGTCTTCAGCCGTGCTTAATTGCTGTTTAATTTGATCTAGTCGTTTGATGTATGGGGTTTTGTTGGAGCCCAATAAAAGAGGGGCTCTGTAGAGCGGAAAGAAATAGACTTTTGGAAAGTTACAATGCATTATTCCTCATTAGTGTGAATTATTCATGGTTTTATTTCCCATAAATGTCTACCAGAGTGTGATGTTTCTGTTCTAAGCCAGTTTAAGAAGGAAGTTAGAAACTGCCACGTATAATTTCCAGCATGTGTTTTAATACTGATACTTGACTTTTTGTTGGTTGGTCTTGAGATGCTTCATTAAGATATTCTGCTCCTCTTCAGCGTCTTGGTGGATTATGAACAACAACAACTAACGGGGGGGGCGACATCTTGCTGCTCATGACAACAACAAGAGGAAGACGTTGAGATGGTGTTTTTGATCCATTATAACGATTATTATTATTATTGTTTCCTTTTTATTTCACAACATGACGTGACCATGACTATTTCTAACCCGCGATGTAGTGGCTGGGGTGTTTGACTCGATCCCCGAAGTCTGCAGTGTAACTGTAGGCACGCTATAAGAGCCAGGCGCCCGATGTTACCGTCTCCTAAATTAAATGTAACGGCAACAAAAAATCCTCGGTCTCTTTGGATAAAAGCATCTGATGAAATATTACACTGATGACACTATGCTATGCTGTAATAAATAAACAGGGACGACTTTTTGACTGTTTTGTTCAAAACTCATAATGCTAAGGGGGAAAGAAATGCAACAGACCTAACCGTTGTGTATTTTGGAATGGGTGCCGTTGTTAGTTCCTGTCCTGGCACATTTACCCGCTTGTGATTCACGATGACTTGATGTGTGCAAAAAATTATGTGTGCAAGACAAAAACATACGTGCATGTTTTCTTATCGTTTCCCAATGCTTGTTGATTTATGTTTCAAAACCTACTCCATAGAACGTGCCACAAAACGATAACGTCCCGGATCCCAGTGAAATGAAGGCACCTCCGTTACGATCAGACGATGTATTAGAATGTAGGACAAATTCACAGTACAAATTGAACAACAGAGCAAAGTAGGCCTGCGGGCGTCACCCGTTCTTCCCGTGCTGTTGTGGATAGTTTAGCGCGATGCTTCCAGGTCGTCCAGGTTCTTACATAGAGTAGTTAGAGTGATGGAGGCCCGCAGCGTAACCTATTCAAGTATCTGTGCGTCACTCCTGCACTTTAGTGTGTCAACCGAGGACCTACTAGTCATAGTAGAGATGGGGAACTTCATGTTAGATCGTTTTTTGATAATGTAGGCCTGGATTTTCATGTTCTTTAAATTATACCCGTTTTAAAATGTTAAAGCCATTTTACCTTGAAAGTGATGACTTGATAAGAACTAGTGAAGTTGCCACCACCCGGAAAAGAAAATGCAACATTTATTTATTGTATTTTTTCCTGTACAGAAAAATGTAATAGAAGATAATGTCTATGAGGGATGTGTACGTTGTTTCAGAGCATTAGTAAGTCTGTGATGTTATATTGAGCTTTGTGGAATTGTGACCAAGAATAGCCCACCCTCTCTCTTTTTTGGGGGGGGGGATTTATTTTATTTATTTTACGCTCAATATTACAATTGTGATGTAATTGCAGTTTTATTTTTTCGCATGAAATAAAGTTCATGACACAACAGTCCTATGTCTGTCATCAATAAAAAAAAAAAAGGGTTCCGTAGCATCTCGTTGCTGGGAGAAGATCCAGCTCTGCTTCACCTTCGGCACAAGCCTGGGTGCAGATCCCTGAAGAGGAAAAACAATTAATCAAATTACATTACATTCAAGGCACTGGTACTGGCCAACAAGGCTGTCAGTGGAACTGCCCCTAACTATCTCCAAACATTAATCAGACCCCACGCCCCTGCTCCAGCCCCTGCTCAACAACCTCAGCTGGCCGGCACCATCACCAAGAGGCCGGCTGGTACCACCATCACTAAGAGGCCGGCTGGTACCACCATCACCAAGAGGCCGACTGACACCATCATCACTAAGAGGCCGGCTGATACCACCATTACCAAGAGGCCGGCTGATACCTCCATCACCAAGAGGCCGGCTGACACCACCATCACTAAGAGGCCGGCTGACACCTCCATCACTAAGAGGCCGGCTGGTACCACCATCACTAAGAGGCCGGCTGGTACCACCATCACTAAGAGGCCGGCTGACACCTCCATCACTAAGAGGCCGGCTGGCACCACCATCACTAAGAGGCCGGCTGGTACCACCATCACTAAGAGGCCGGCTGACACCTCCATCACTAAGAGGCCGGCTGGCACCACCATCACTAAGAGCAGGCAAACATCCCTCTGCCAAGTCTCAACTCCTGCATTGCATTTTGTATTTAAGTATTTAACATATTTACATAAGTCTAATTGTTCAGTTCTTAATATTGTCTTAAAGAAACCATAGGAGTGAAGAGAGGTGAGTGGGGAAGAGATAATTTTAGGTGCACATTTGTTTTGTCAGTTGTGTATCTAATGCAGTTCAGAGGCTGAACCGATAGGTGTCAGTGAAACACAGACTGTACTATATGGTTTTCAGTTTGCTGTTCATTCCCTCACAGTCTCATAGGGCTTTACAGTGTGTAGGGGCTACTGTGAACAGTACACCTTCAACATATATGTTGCAGCAATGGAGTTTCCATTGTAACCAAAAGAACCGTGGCAATATTCTTACCCATTTCTAGCCATTCAGTGGTTTAAAAAAGAGCCCCAAGTATAGGTCTTATGTCTAAAAACAAATCAGGGTGTTACATAGTATGAGAGAACACATTTGTTGGTTTGAACGCAGGACTAGCACTATTCACCCTCAGAGAAAACACACAGGAGATATTGTGGATGACCATAAAAGGAAAATGTTTAGTAAATGACCAACCTGTTATTATTATTAGTAGAGTTTTCGGTACCTTATTACCATTAATCCCCGCTTGTTGCAACCTCTTATTTCTTAGAGGGCCATGGAATATTCCTTGCACAGTTTGACACATGAAACTAGAACTTATTTTCTGGTAAAGCATATGGGAGGACCTCACAAACAGGTTTTCAAAATGGGGGCTGGAGACAGGGCAGAAAAAAGTATGTGTATTACAAATAAAATGGAATGTATAACATATAACATATCGAAATCTTATTTGCTCAGTCCATCTTTCTAATTGCCTGCCATTCAAAACATCATTCATCTCATAAGGTAACGGTCTGCGTCACGAAGCTACAGGAGCAGTCCTGTAGCTTTTAAAGACATCTTACAAAAGGAGACAGAAGCTCATTGCTATTTGGGGGGCCTTGGCATGTAAATGTTTGGGAACCGCTGGCTTAAGGGCCCATGAGCGCCCTAATCCCCCTTTGGGGATGGCGTACCATGGATGCAAGATGACATCGCTAGTGTCTAGTGTTTTATGAGGATATGATTTCACGATTGATAGCAACAGCGAGACAGCCCTTTTATGATTTTCACTTCTGCTGCGTAGGTGAGTTTGAACTGTTGTGTTGAGAAATTTTGACCTACTGCCATTTTGGATGATTCGCCTATTTTTGCGAGCAGGATTTTAACGCCCTAATTTTAACTATAAAAATCATAGGTCTTGTTGTTTGTCTACTGTTGAATCATTAAAGAAATACCATAAAAGATGAGGGGCACCACAGAATGCCACAGGAGGTCCTTTCTGCCTGTGGCCATCAAACTCTATAACTCCTCCCCACTCTGTGGCCATCAAACTCTATAACTCCTCCCCCCTCTGTGGCCATCAAACTCTATAACTCCTCTCTATAACTCCTCCCTACAAGACAATGAACACTGAGCAATATAATGTGCAATATTATCCCTCTCCATCATGTGCACTTTCCCAGCTCTACGTTTTACGTGCCATATTATTATTATTACTTCCAACATCATGTGCAATACTCTATCATGTGCCATATTATTATTATTATTATTATTATCATGCTGTCTATAAATATTATCTATAACACTACCTCTCATCTCCTCTCATCATCATGTGCAATATTCTTAATGTCATGCCAAATTGTTTTCGCCGTCGAATATCGTATCTTACCATGCCTTCACACTTGTATATTTTAACTGTTAGTTTATTTTTATTTTCTTATTTTTTATCATTCTGTTTTTTATCATTCAGTTTGTACTGTGTCGCTATGTAACCTGGCACAAGAATTTCCTTCGGGATAAATAAAGTTCTATTCTATTCTAAATAATCACATGTCCACCTATACGCTACATTCCTGCAGAGAGAGAACACAAGAGCCAACTAAACATACATGGAAACCATGGATACCAATCTCAGTGTATTTTATTACCTTGAAATGAAGATAGGCCTATTCTCAAATGTCATCAAGCAGTGTAAGAATCTGGAGAAGCCCACTGCTCCTCACCCACAGGCAAAGTACATGTAGGCCCACCCCAACAGGTACATAACATGTGTGTGTGTGTGTGTGTGTGTGTGTGTGTGTGTGTGTGTGTGTGTGTGTTAAATGTCTGTATGATGCTCGTGCTTCACCTTTAATCCAAAGAAAATATTTTGTAAACCTATTTCTTCAAAATCTGTAACCCCATTGAACTTTTTCAAGGCTTTCATCTTCTTTTTTCCGGTAAAATGTAAATAAATCATGACAATGCAACGTCAGTAAGTGCACGTAATGTGCAACGTGACCACAATAACTTAAATAACTAAATATATGAAACAATAAATGTAACACAACACCTAGACAGTGAGTCCTTAATTGGGTCTTATACTCCGGCATGAAGTCACAAAAGTCCTTTGCATCCCCGAAGTAAGCCCAAAGGACATCGCCAGTTATGGTAGCAATGCTCCAACCCCATTTATAAACACTGACCTAATGTAGAAATATACTACCTTTTGATTTCTACTAATTCAGTTATGTTACAGTATTTAGAGTTTATTTGAAATTAAAACAAATACATTTTATATGCAATATATTATTATCATATTTCAGAGAGACATGACAATGTATCCCTGTGTCAATGTGAAATTCATATCAAAATGTAATGGAGCCCATTGAGGGGGCATGCCCATATTGAGGATGTGCATGCTGTGCAGAATCTCCTCTATATAAGAAGTGGAGATGGAGGGGATGCAAAGAAGCTCAACAAGAGCCGCCAAGGGGTAAGTCTGTCGATCTGGGCTGTCAGCTGTTAGAAACTAGCTGGAGAATTGAGATGTGTTGGGACTCATACTGCATGTGTAGTTTATACAATGTTAAACGCTGCACTGATAATGATGATGATCATGCCAACTAATCAATCAATCAATTTATAATAGCTTCATAATAACCGTACTGCATTATTATTGTATTGAAAGAAATACAGTGTGGTTGCTGTAAACTTACCTTAATATTTACTGAACTCAAATTACATCTTTAAATTAACAAGTTTAAAAGTCAGTGATGATAGCAATAACAGTAGAAGACTGCATTATTATAATATTATTCTCCTTAGTATTTCTGCATTATTATAAGCACAGCATTTTTATTTATGTAGCACCCTTCCAACAGAAAAGCCATTCATAGTGCATTACATACACAGAGATCTTAAAATATTATGATGGTAACTAAAATATTTACACAAATATTTATAATACAATTTAAATAACAGTACTAATACGCAACATCATTCTACTTTAGGTAGAACATTTGGAAAGTTCCTCTGTGACTGGTATAGAAAACGTGAGTATTTAATTGGATTTATTTTATAATGAAGAAAGTTCTGATGATACATTCTGATTACAGGTTATAATGAAAGAATATATGGCTGTTATCGAACATGGAAGACTAAGTATTTATTATCTCTGTCCAGTCAGCAGCCACCATGAGCATGGACGGGGAGATGAGCATTTACGGCAAGGCTGCCGTTTATCTCCGTAAGCCGGAGAGGGAGAGGATTGAGGCACAAAGCAAGCCCTTTGATGCCAAGACCGCTGCCTATGTGACTGATCCGAAGGAGCTGTACCTCAAGTGTGTCATCACCAAGAAGGACGGGGCCAAGCTCACCGTGAAACTGCTGGACACCCAGGAGGTACACCCCGGTTCATATACAGTAAATTACCCAGTTAGGTGTGCAAGTTTCAAGACTTAAAATGCCAAAATATCTTTCCTTTCCATATTGTAGGAGAGGACAGTCAAGGAGGACGATGTCACACCCATGAATCCTCCCAAGTATGACAAGATTGAGGACATGGCCATGATGACCCATCTCAATGAAGCCTCTGTGTTGTATAACCTCAAAGAGCGTTATGCAGCATGGATGATCTACGTAAGATAACCTGCCTGCTCAGTAAAATCCAGTATTTACTCAAGAGGTACAGATAGAATAGTTCAGGTGTTCATAGCCACGTTATTCCCTTCAGACCTACTCTGGGCTGTTCTGCGCCACTGTAAACCCCTACAAGTGGCTCCCAGTGTACGACTCCCAGGTCGTAGCTGCCTACAGAGGAAAGAAGCGTGTGGAGACTCCACCCCACATCTTCTCCGTCTCTGACAACGCCTATCAGTTCATGGCTACCGGTATGTCCATCTTCACAATGATAATAACAAATACCAACACACTATCTAAGCCAGACCCATGTCTAACATGTCATATTTTCCGTTTACAGAGAGAGAGAATCAGTCTGTCTTGATCACGTAAGTTAGGCTTTGGTTCAACCTGATATATTGAAAAGATACAGTTTGAGCCATTTCTATTAAATGCATGTTTCTATACCCAGTGGAGAATCTGGTGCTGGAAAGACTGTGAACACCAAGCGTGTCATCCAGTACTTCGCCACCATCTCAGTTGCTGGTGGAGAGAAGAAGAAGGAAAGCCAAATGAAGGTACAAAATCACTGGTTTACAGTTAAAAGTTAAAAGTTAGTTTAACTGTTGTTGGACTACTCCTCTCACTCTCCCTCACTATGTTAAATGACAGGGGTCTCTGGAGGACCAGATCATTGCTGCCAACCCCCTGCTGGAGGCCTACGGTAACGCCAAAACTGTGAGGAATGACAACTCCTCTCGCTTTGTAAGTATGAAGCACTTTAGCCTGTACATCTTCAATCGCTTGATCAATCTTTATAAAGGAATATAACCAATGTCATTCCAAAACAGGGTAAATTCATCAGGATCCATTTCGGTACTACTGGCAAACTGTCTAGTGCTGATATTGAGACATGTAAGTATTCATTTCAAATGGTGAATACATTTCAATTATTGAATTGACATTAATAACATTCTTAATTCATAACATTCTTATAGATCTGCTGGAGAAGTCGAGAGTGACATTCCAGCTTCCAGATGAGAGAGGCTACCACATCTTCTACCAGATGATGACCAACCACAAGCCTGAGATAATTGGTAAGATGGATGATCAGGAACACTCCTTGCCCTGCATTATTTCATAAGGATTAACCTTTCATAGAAAATGAGCCTGTTGTTGGTATCTCATCTCAGCAAATCTAACCATTGGCTCCTGTTTCGATATCCAGAAATGACACTGATCACCACCAACCCCTACGACTTCCCCATGTGCAGTCAGGGTCAGATCACTGTGGCCAGCATTGATGACAAAGAGGAGCTGGATGCTACTGATGTGAGCTTGACATTCACCACACTTTCTTATCCCTCCAAACATGCTTCAGTAGCTGCTCTGCAATCAAATGTCTTCATGACAACTAATGAAATACATCTTTTGAATACAGAGTGCTATTGACATTCTGGGCTTCATTCATGAGGAGAAGATGGCAATCTACAAGCTCACTGGTGCTGTGCTTCACCACGGTAACATGAAGTTCAAGCAGAAGCAGCGTGAGGAGCAGGCTGAGCCAGATGGCAACGAGGGCAAGTACCTTTCATCCTAAATGATGTTCAAGTTTGGATTGATTTTGATTAAAAGCGCGGACATAATTTGTCAAATACCGTATGAGATGTGACTGTTGCATGTAAACTGTGACAAAATTGGCTTACACAGAGGCTGACAAAATCGCCTACCTGCTGGGCCTGAACTCAGCCGAGATGCTGAAGGCTCTCTGCTATCCTAGAGTGAAGGTTGGCAATGAGTATGTCACCAAGGGACAGACTGTACCTCAGGTAAACAAGAAGAAATGGTTGATTAATCAGAAAAAGTATTTATGATTGTTGGAAATATACTTACCAAGTAATGCTGCTCATTTTGACTGCATTGAAGGAAGTCTACTTCCAATAGATAGACTTTGTGCGGAAATCCAAGCTGACAGTCATTTTTCAAGTACAAAACAATATTCCATGTAATAATGTCCTGCAATTTCTGTTTTATACAGGTCAACAACTCAGTGAGTGCCCTGGCCAAGTCTATCTATGAGAAGATGTTCTTGTGGATGGTCATCCGTATCAACCAGATGCTGGACACAAAGCAGCCAAGACAGTACTTCATTGGAGTCCTGGATATTGCTGGTTTTGAGATCTTTAATGTGAGCTGATCATAGACTAATTTTGATTTAAATCATTGCTTCAACCTCTTATTTATTTATTTACTTAGTTTAACTTCCTTCAAACCAATAGTTCAACAGCATGGAGCAGCTGTGCATCAACTTCACCAATGAGAAACTGCAACAGTTCTTCAACCACCACATGTTCGTCTTGGAGCAAGAAGAGTACAAGAAGGAGGGCATCATCTGGGAGTTCATTGACTTCGGCATGGACTTGGCTGCCTGCATTGAGCTTATTGAGAAGGTACATAATAATGTTCAGAGATACAACCACCATACATTGTGTGTTCCAAACAGTCATTTCTATAACTTGGTGTGTTTTCTGCTACTCAGCCAATGGGCATCTTCTCCATCCTCGAAGAGGAGTGCATGTTCCCCAAGGCTTCAGATGTGACCTTCAAGAACAAGCTCTATGACCAGCATCTGGGCAAAACCAAAGCATTTGAGAAGCCCAAGCCTGCCAAAGGCAAGGCTGAGGCCCACTTCGCCCTGCTGCACTACGCTGGAACAGTGGACTACAACATCAATGGCTGGCTGGACAAGAATAAGGACCCCCTGAACGACTCTGTGGTTCAACTTTACCAGAAGTCTGGAGTTAAACTGCTGCCTGTCCTGTATCCCACTGTAGTTGAAGGTACAATGTTAATTGGAATATGGAATACAATGTCAATTTTAAGTGTTATATACAGGACCTTTTGCCATCTTAAAACAAAATTATATGAAACTCTTAAAAACAGAGACTGGCGGTTCAAAGAAGGGAGCCAAGAAGAAGGGTGGTTCCATGCAAACTGTGTCTTCACAGTTCAGGGTAACATTTGAGTTTTGTGTGGACCAGATATAATGCCTTGTCATGAAGATATTTGTCATTGTCATTCTGTTTTTGAATGCAGAACAGAATGCTTCTTGTATCTACAGGAGAATCTGGGCAAGCTGATGACCAACTTGAGAAGCACCCATCCTCACTTTGTGCGTTGCCTGATTCCAAATGAGTCAAAGACTCCAGGTACAATTACACCAGTACCAGTGTCTACATTAATTAATGTAATGGGTTAAGGAAGCATATTGTTCATGCATTATTAATCGCCATTATTATATTATTCATTGAGTGCAAATACCTTCCAACAGGTCTTATGGAGAACTTCCTTGTTATCCACCAGCTGAGGTGTAATGGTGTACTGGAGGGTATCAGAATCTGCAGAAAGGGCTTCCCCAGCAGAATCCTCTATGCTGACTTCAAGCAGAGGTAGCCATGAATTAACCATAATATGCTACTATGAGCTTTGAAAAAATAAAAATAACCATTGTGAGAATAGGATAACAAATATCTCCATGACCCCTCTCATTCAAGGTACAAAGTACTGAATGCCAGTGTCATCCCTGAGGGACAGTTCATTGACAACAGGAAGGCTTCTGAGAAGCTGCTTGGCTCAATTGACGTGAATCACGATGAGTACAAATTTGGCCACACGAAGGTAAACACCATAATCTTCTGTATTAGATATATTGGGGAGATTTCAAGCAAAACCAGTATGCATGAACATTTGCCATCTCCTTCCAAGGTGTTCTTCAAGGCTGGTCTGCTGGGTACTCTTGAGGAGATGCGAGATGACAAGCTGGCAATCCTGGTCACAATGACTCAGGCTCTCTGCCGTGGATATGTCATGAGGAAAGAGTTTATGAAGATGATGGAGAGGAGGCAAGTTGAAGATTCTACATAATCCTGTTTGGTACAATATAATACTAACGCTAGCCTTATAATGATGAATAAGATAGTCTTTATTGTCCTGTAGCAAAAATCATTTTCACAGCTTCTACATAGAAACATAGATAACAATGACATACAGATTCACTAACAGATAAACACATGAAATCCATTCCTCATGAATCACCCAGTACACATATACACATATACACATATTACAAACATTACACCCAAGCACACCATCTCTGTCTGGCTCTATACAAGGTCTAGTGAGGTATTTTGCTGGGTAGGCTAAGGGAAGGGGTACAAAGCTTTCCTCCACTTCAGAGACCTGTATCTCCAGGGTGATGGAAGAAGTGTGAAGTATTGATGAATGGGGTGATCAGGGTCATTCACAATTGGAAGTGTATTGTAAGTTCGGTGTGGGGGAGCGGATGACTTTGGAGGCAGCGTGTGAGCTCCTGGTGAGTTTGTTTCTGTTGGAGATGGTCAGCATGGTGTAAAAGCAGGGGGAACAGTACAACAGGATGGGTTGGATAATGCTCTTGTAGAGAATAATAATGTTATACACATTTTGACAACATTTCTTCAATAGGGAATCCGTCTTCACTATTCAGTACAACATCCGCTCATTCATGAATGTCAAACACTGGCCATGGATGAAGGTGTACTACAAAATCAAGCCTCTTCTGAAGAGTGCCGAGACTGAGAAGGAGCTTTCCCAGATGAAGGAGAACTATGACAAGATGAAGACAGACCTGGCCACTGCCCTGGCAAAGAAGAAGGAACTGGAGGAGAGGATGGTCTCTCTTCTGCAGGAGAAAAATGATCTGCAGCTGCAAGTGGCATCTGTACGTGGATAGATATTAAGTTTACCACAAAAGGATGAAAACATGAAACGTTCAGCAATTCACTTGTATTTGTTTTGTGTTGGGAAACAGGAAACAGATAATCTGTCAGATGCCGAGGAAAGATGTGAGGGACTTATCAAGGCTAAGATCCAGATGGAGGCCAAACTCAAGGAGATAGCTGAGAGACTGGAGGATGAGGAGGAGATCAATGGTGAGCTAACTGCCAAGAAGAGGAAGCTGGAGGACGAGTGCTCTGAGCTCAAGAAGGACATTGATGACCTGGAGCTTACCTTGGCCAAAGTGGAGAAGGAGAAACATGCCACTGAGAACAAGGTTTGTAAAATCCACTGGAGGGTAAAGAAGAAAGCAACCAAAGGGTTTTGAACCATTGTATTCTAACACCTTCTGTTCTGCATATCAGGTGAAGAACCTGACTGAGGAGATGGCCTCTCAGGATGAAAGCGTTGCCAAGCTGTCAAAGGAGAAGAAAGCCCTCCAAGAGGCACACCAGCAGACTCTTGATGACCTGCAGGCAGAGGAAGACAAAGTCAACACTCTGACCAAGGCCAAGACCAAGCTGGAACAGCAAGTCGATGATGTACGTTTATTTGATGATATACTATTCAAATTAATGTATAGAGTTATATGCATTGTATAATGACAAGCAGATGTTGAAATATGCAGCTTGAAGGTTCTCTGGAGCAAGAGAAGAAGCTCCGTATGGACCTTGAGAGAGCCAAGCGAAAGCTTGAGGGTGATCTGAAACTGGCTCAGGAATCCATCATGGATCTTGAGAACGATAAGCAGCAGTCTGATGAAAAGATCAAGAAGTAAATATACATTTGCATTGATTCATAATATAGTTTAGAAAACTATCAATGTCATTTGAGAGATGAGTTTCATTTTCATCACTCATCAAATAATTTCCCTGAATTTCACAGGAAGGAATTTGAGACCAGCCAGCTTCTGAGCAAGATCGAGGATGAGCAGTCCCTGGGCGCTCAGCTTCAGAAGAAGATCAAGGAGCTTCAGGTGAGTCTGTGGTGTCCAGATAATTTCCAATCTGAAAATATGTTTTGCTGTTATAACTCATTCATCTCAATCATTTTTTACTAGGCTCGCATTGAGGAGCTGGAGGAAGAGATTGAGGCTGAGCGTAGTGCTCGGGCCAAAGTTGAGAAGCAGAGAGCTGACCTCTCCAGGGAACTTGAGGAGATCAGTGAGAGGCTTGAGGAGGCCGGTGGAGCCACTTCTGCTCAGATTGAGATGAACAAGAAGCGCGAGGCTGAGTTCCAGAAGCTGCGTCGTGACCTCGAGGAGTCCACCCTGCAGCATGAAGCCACTGCCGCTGCTCTGCGCAAGAAGCAGGCGGACAGCGTTGCCGAGCTGGGAGAGCAGATCGACAACCTCCAGCGAGTCAAACAGAAACTGGAGAAGGAGAAGAGCGAATTCAAGATGGAGATTGACGACCTCTCCAGCAACATGGAAGCTGTGTCCAAGTCAAAGGTAAAAAAAATCCTTAATGCATCTATTGTAAAACAGAATAAGTATCATGTTGGCTAAACATACTCACGTGAATAAATGCAATGACCAGGGTAACCTTGAGAAGATTTGCCGTACCCTTGAGGACCAGCACAGTGAGCTCAAGTCTAAGAACGACGAGAACGTCCGCCAAATGAATGACCTCAGTGCTCAGAGAGCGAGGCTGCAGACTGAGAATGGTAAGTTCATTCACATTGTACTCTGATGGTTGAATTGCTTAGTTACACTACATAATCAACATACTTCACTTTCAAAATCCCATTCCAACAGGTGAATTTAGTCGTCAGCTTGAGGAGAAAGAATCCCTTGTGTCCCAGCTGACCAGAGGCAAGCAGGCCTTCACACAGCAGTTGGAGGAGCTCAAGAGACAAGTTGAGGAGGAAGTTAAGGTATGCATTATTAAAGAAATGTCAAATCATCAAACATACAAGATATGTGTTCCTAATTGCCCTTTTTAAAATCCACTTTTGTAGGCCAAGAATGCTCTTGCTCATGGTGTGCAATCTGCCCGCCACGACTGTGACCTCCTGAGGGAGCAGTTTGAGGAGGAGCAGGAGGCCAAGGCTGAGCTGCAGCGTGGAATGTCCAAGGCTAACAGCGAGGTGGCCCAGTGGAGAAGCAAGTATGAAACGGATGCCATCCAGCGCACTGAGGAGCTTGAGGAGGCCAAGTAAGTCGAATTGGTTTATTGTTGTTTTTGTTTCGCATACTACATATCAATTCCATAACCATTATTATTATAATGAAAGGAAAAAGCTTGCCCAGCGCCTTCAGGACGCTGAGGAGCAGATTGAGGCTGGGAACTCCAAGTGTGCCTCTCTGGAGAAGACCAAGCAGAGACTCCAGGGGGAGGTTGAGGACCTCATGATTGATGTGGAGAGGGCCAATGGATTGGCTGCAAACCTTGACAAGAAGCAGAGGAACTTTGATAAGGTAAAACTGTTCTCTCTTTTACAATATCAACTAAGCAGCATGTTAGAGAGTCAGATCGATGAATATTATGTTATTTGTCATTAAGGTTCTGGCGGAGTGGAAGCAGAAGTATGAGGAGGGACAGTCAGAGCTTGAGGGATCCCAGAAAGAGGCCCGTTCTCTCAGCACCGAGCTTTTCAAGATGAAGAACTCCTATGAGGAAACTCTGGATCAACTGGAGACGCTGAAACGCGAAAACAAGAACCTGCAGCGTAAGTAATATGACTATGAATATGAATATATCCAATTCATATTGGACATGTACATATAGCTCTATGTATAAGTGAAAAATACATACCTACACATACCCTCTACAGAGGAGATTTCTGACTTGAGTGAACAACTTGGTGAGACTGGTAAGACCATCCATGAGCTGGAGAAGGGCAAGAAGCAGGTGGAGATTGAAAAGAGTGAGATTCAAACTGCCCTTGAGGAAGCTGAGGTGACATCATCTATACACAAATATATAAATACATAAATATATAACAATATATATTTTCTTAAAATATGAAATATGGCCAACACTTTACTTAACAGGCAATACTATATTTATAGGGAGCTCTGGAGCATGAAGAGTCCAAGATTTTGCGTATCCAACTGGAGCTCAACCAGGTTAAGGGTGAGATTGACAGGAAGTTGGCTGAGAAGGATGAGGAGATGGAGCAGATTAAGAGGAACAGCCAGAGGGTGATTGAGTCCATGCAGACCACTCTGGACTCTGAGATCAGGAGCAGGAATGATGCCCTGAGAATCAAGAAGAAGATGGAGGGAGACCTGAACGAGATGGAGATTCAGTTGAGCCATGCCAACCGGCAGGCTTCCGAGGCCCAGAAGCAGCTAAGGAATGTCCAGGGACAACTCAAGGTATAGGACTCCAAACTGTGTAGACCAATGTATATATTCCACCAATAAAAACGTTTGCTTAACATTGGATATTCATCATGATGTCCTCCTCGTCATAATATCCGGCTGTTCATTTCAGGATGCCCAACTGCACCTTGACGATGCTCTCAGAACAGGAGAAGACCTGAAGGAGCAGGCTGCCATGGTGGAGCGTAGGAATATCCTCATGTTGGCTGAGATTGAGGAGCTGAGGACATGTCTGGAACAGACAGAGAGATGCCGCAAAGTGGCTGAGCAGGAGCTGGTGGATGCTAGCGAACGTGTTGGATTGCTGCATTCCCAGGTTCATTCGTAAAAAAAACCCAACTCAATTGTTCTAAAAAAACATTCTTTGTTTGTATGCATGAATGGCCATAGACACTACTCAGCTAAATTTAATTCAATAATCTATTTTACTTTTTAGAACACAAGCCTTATTAGCACAAAGAAGAAGCTTGAGGCTGACCTGGTCCAAGTCCAGGGTGAGGTGGATGACATTGTTCAGGAAGCCAGGAATGCTGATGAGAAGGCCAAGAAGGCCATCACTGATGTAGGTCAATCCAATATCCAATGCCATGTGTTTGGAAGATCATTGTTTTCCTCCCTGATTAACAATATGATGACCATCCCAGGCTGCCATGATGGCGGAGGAGCTGAAGAAAGAGCAGGACACTAGCTCTCACCTGGAGAGGATGAAGAAGAACCTGGAGATCACAGTGAAGGACTTGCAGCACCGCCTGGATGAGGCTGAGACCCTGGCCATGAAGGGTGGCAAGAAGCAGATCCAGAAACTGGAGGCCAGGGTAAGAAAATGTCCCACAGATCTATGTGTACTGCCAGACCATCAGGCAATAAGTTTAATTGATGATGATTGATTTCTAAAAGGTGCGTGAGCTGGAGTCAGAGGTTGACGCTGAACAGAGACGTGGAGTTGAGGCTATTAAGGGTGTCCGCAAATATGAGAGAAGAGTGAAGGAACTCTCATACCAGGTATTCTACACATATATACTGTATATAAATACAGCTTTTATTTTTTAAGTATTACTATTGAAAATAAACATGAGAGCCCCACCTTTTACAGTGACCCTCTCCACCTTTTTCCTTTCCCACCACTTTAGACTGAGGAAGACAAAAAGAACGTCTGCAGGCTCCAAGATCTGGTTGACAAACTCCAGCTGAAGGTGAAGTCCTATAAGAGGCAGTCTGAGGAATCGGTAAGATAACCCTAACCTTCACATCACAAATACCGTTATGACTTCACTTTCTGTAGATCACATTGAAACCTAATGCAATGTGAATGGCCCAACAGGAGGAGCAGGCCAACTCCTACCTGTCCAAGACCAGGAAGGTTCAGCATGAGCTGGAGGAGGCTGAGGAGCGGGCTGACATCGCTGAGTCTCAGGTCAACAAGATGAGGGCCAGGAGCCGTGATTCTGGCAAGGTAACCTCCTCACTCCTTCTGGTACTTCTTCATGATCAAACCATTCCATCTCAAACTTGTGCATCTCACTGTTGTTGCTTTTCACAGGTAAAGGAGTCTGCTGAATAAGATCCCTTATTCTGAAATCGGCGTGTCATACAATATGACAACAGCATCACTTACATAGAATTAAAAAAAACTTCTGCAATATAATTTGTTGTTCTTTGTCTTTTATTCCATGTCTCCTTTAATCAGCCCTGTAAAATAAATGCCACAAAAAATGTGAGAGCAGTAGTGATGATTGCATGAACATAGCTGGAGTCACAGTGAATCTACATTCAAATACACCATCTACACTACACTAAGCAGGATAGATACCATCCGATAGAGTCTAGTACTGAAAAATAAAATAGTTTTGTATTGTGATTGTTGTGCTTCCCATCACCGAAAGTGGCTTCCCATTGGTCAGCTGAGCCATAGCATGCTCAGCTGACCAATAGGAAGCCACTATCGGTACTATCACTATGGGAAGCACAGCGATGAGTAATCACAACAATACAATACAGACTATTTTATTCCCAGAGGGAAATTATCAATGCTATATAGGCTACATTATATACACATCATATGCAATATAATACAATAGAGGCAGAGCTTTGAATGGTACCCGGACACAGCAATGGCGACCAGGGAAACAGTAGCTCAGGAGGTAGAGCATGATTTGGCAATCCAATGCTTGCTGGTTCGATCCCCGGGCTCCGCTTAGCTAAGTGTTGAGATGTCGCAAATACAGTTGCGAATTCAAGTGTCCCTGAGGGAAACACCTTCTCCCGATGAGCTGGTTGTTGCCTTGTGTAGTTGACACTGCCGTTGGCGCATGAATGGGTGAATGTGAGGCAATGTAATGCACTTTGGATAAAAGCGCTATATAAATGCTTACCATTTACCATACTAAAACACACTCAGCCTTCAATACTGGTACTGGTGTACCCAGTCGGAACCCAAGACCTCACTATCACACAGTCAATGATCAGAACTAGCTTGACTGTGTCAAGTTCAACTCCCAATATGATCGTATGATCAATTTCCACTTCAACCTTACTATACCAAAACAATGTTGGTTGCTAAAATAAGGTATATTCTATATGTGTATGGTCTATACTGTCATGCTTCATAGAGAAATCTCATGTTGTATGTAAGAATCATGAATCCATTCAGGGACTACATGTAGGAAAGGAAATGCACAAATCGCTTTAAATTGCCAGTCGATGAGCAGATTGTGGTTGAAGTTAAAGGATGAGAGCTTCCCTGACTCTCTCTGTTATGTGGAACAGTTTTTGGGCTGATTTCTCTTATATTTGTGTCGGGTCGGATTTCCTGGGAAAAAGGAAGTGATGTGTTTGCGTGGATAATTTAAGTTATTTCATAGCTTTTTAAAATGTGCACAAGGTTTCATTACTAGAACTAACATTAGTTTCTGATTGTTATTGTCTCAACCCATGGAGCTCTGAATGCACTTAGAGCTCCAACAGGCTGCGGTTCACCTTCATCGTTCTAGTTGCATGTCGATCATCACATATTCATGTCATTTTGACCTTAGTAGGCTTCCTGTAAATATTCTGTTATAGACAACTGGACACAGATAAACTGGTAGCAAACCAGCAAACTAGTCTAAATTCTGAAGGTGCTCGTCGATATCTTAGTGTAATACTGGCCAGTAGCAGTAGCTTAAATCAACCTTTTTAAATCTTCCCTCCTTCCACCGGTCATGTGTTGCTGCTACGTGTTAGAAGGCCTTTCCTACAGCCCCAGCAAGTTCATATGGGGAGTGGGGCACCCAAAAACATAATTCCTCATCATAAACTATTTTTCCACGTTAATACATCATAAATTACATTGCAAAAAATATCACATAGTGTCTGTTCGTCAAGTTAATCACAGATTAACAGACTACACCAGAATGTTGCGTGCAGCACTAAACATCAGTCGGAACGTGCACGTTAGTATCGCAGATCTGTATGAAGGGAGGTCAAGGGTGAGTGGGACGATAGCAGCGAGGAGAATGAGGCTGGCTGGTCACAGTCACAGACACCGCGAGCTTCCGGCCAGCAAGCTGGTGCTATGGGAGCCGTCCCCATGGCGAGGAAGCAGGTCGCGGGGTGGTTCCACAAAAACATTCGTGGATATATTGAAGAAGGATGCGGACGTGGAAACTACTGGAGAGATCGCCATGTGTATGGAGGACCGGGATGACTGGAGACAAAGATGGGAGGCCCGTCTGTGGACGACCTGATTGATTAATCAACAATTTATGATCTTTGAAAGTTAAAATCGTCATTCATTTCAGAGATTCGATCTCAATTTAATGCTTTGCGCAGCATTGTTGGACAGTGTAGAATGACTTGTTATTACCCAATTTGAATGAAAATTAGATGAAAAGTTAGTCATTAAGCACGTTGTCCCCGACACACCAGATATTAATATTATTCAACAAACAGAACTAGACTGAAACTGTCATGTCCTTCTCATAATTTTGAGTTATAGCCTGTGTTCATCTTTGAAACCGCTGCTGGCTGGTGTTGATGTTGGCTGCTGGCTGGTACAGGTATGTACTGTCTATTCTATAATATAGTAATTATTATACAAATTACTGTAATAGAGAGGCTAGCTAGGTTTGGTAGTGTTAGATAAAACAATATCACAGAGGAAGTGCACTGAATATATTTATTAATGGTTCAGAATAAAAAAAATGATGAAAAAATATGAATACAATTTATTAATAATGATAATAAACTAAAGTTACTCTAAAATAAACAAATGTTATTCACAAAAGTTATTAGTAAGAAATGAGAACAACAAATGATACAGTGAAAGATAAACATTTACTGGCTTTTAAGCAATGTATATTCCATTCCGGAAAACATAATTAAAGTGCAGTAACGTTACTTTGCATTAGTATGTTAACGTTACATCAGACTTTATTCTTACACAGATAAGACGAAATGAAATACCATTGAGAAAACGTCCCTCTCCAGGGCAAGACCATTCTGCGGTGTCTGGCTCCATCTCCTCTTCCTCCCCTGGTATCTGTATCCGTCTGCTTCGTTCTCCCCCTAAACTGACGCTGCTCCTCCTCAGCTCCGTGCTTCCCCACCTCCAGGCACCACGTGTGAGGGGCTCTGGAATTAGGTTGCAGTTATTTCATGGCTCGGCCTCCATTGCCCCCCCCCAAGTCTCCCCAGCCACCCTTTGTTGGCAAAATGGTGTAAACAATGTGTAAACGAGTAATTAAGAAGCACTTGAGATACACCCACAGATAAATACAACCAGCATAGTCATATTAAATTAGGGTGCTAAATAAATCATGTAATGTATTGCTGCTTAGAACAAACTCAACAAACAGTTGAACACACAGACAGACAGACAGACGGACAGACGGACAGCAGTGCAGACAAGTGAGCCAACCGCAGCAAACAGTGAAACAAATCACATGATGTAATTCCAACTGAATGTTCTTCGAGAAGCCTGCCAGGCGCCGCTGGTAAGGACATGCACAAGGCCGAGTGGTGGTCTATATTTACCCCTGATTCATTCCTTTATCCCCGTGATATAATAACATCTGTTAGATTATACCATTGAGTGCGCACACGCTTCAAGAGAACTGCCAACTGTGTTCTGCCATATATGGAATACATGTATAAATGTGACTTGACATTTAAAAGTTGATTTTGAGACTTGACTGTTGACCTATTGTGTGAAATGTAGGCTATTTAAATGCTTTGCATAACTGCCAGTTAGAGGATTGAGGAATGGAATTAGCTAGCTTCAGCTAATTCAACAAAACAACAAAAAAGTTATATCAGGCTATATGTATTCTGTGAATATTTAACTAAACTAAACTAACTTGTCAGTGAAATACGTTTTTAGTCAATGAAAAAAATATATATCTGTTGTGCCAGCTTTGTCAAAGTGTCACCAAAAACTCATTAATAAAATCATTACTAAATAAATATACTGTTGTACAATAGGTCTGTATAGCCACGATATGGTAAGCTATATTTAACTGACTAAATTAGGGCATTTATTGCCTTATAAAATGGTGTATGAAACTTACTCCGTCCTATTCCTTTAGGGAACTTATGAAATGGAAAGGTATCACTTATAAATAAATGCAACACTACCCCTCATATAAAGTAGCCCGCCCATATTCCTGGCATAACATCCAAAAGCATTTTAAGTGTCACTGAAAGCATTGCCTGTTTGGATGGCCATTTTAAATCAACACAGATGTGCCTATTTATAGATTCAGTTGTTGTTGAAGTCATCTTCTTAAACAAAATTTGGCTTCATATTCAACACGATTTTATTTGGATTATAATCAATTATTTAGGCTACTTGTGATTTATCCGCTGCATTTCAACCAACACAACTGTTATACAAGTCGGCCAATTGTTTACAACTAAAGTCTCCTCATCCCTTCTTGAACTATTTATAAGTCGTATCATACACACATATTCATCACTACATGTAAACTAAATACACTGAGCCATTCAGAGACATGAATATGCCTGTGAGGGTTTGCTGTACCGGTTAGGGCTCAGGAGAGATGGAGAGCTGTGCAGGGAGACATGATTGACGGGAGACAACAGACAAGACATCCACACATCGTTGTACTAACGACGCAAGACAGAGAGACTGACAGACAGAGAGACAGTCTGTCAGTCTTTCTGTCTGACAGACTGTTGTACTGATCATCATTTCACCATCGACATTGCAACACATGTCACACAGATCCGTTGTGTGACATGTGTTGTGTGTGGGTTGTCTGTTGTCTCATGTCAATCACGTTTCCCTGTACAGCTCACCAGACTGTCTCAAGACGACAGACTTGTCTCAAGAAGACAGAAAAGACAGACACAGAGACAGACAGACAGACAGAATTGAACGGGTGGCGGTGAACGGTTGAAGTCCCACCGGCGCACAATTGCAAAGATGGAAATGTGCAAGTGTGTGTGTGGAGTTGAAATGTGTCTTCTTCTGTTTCAACGTCCTGACCTTTATGCTGTCTTCCTCATGGTCAAGTTGACATATGATACGGGTCATAGCAGGCCACCCATTTAGGTAGCATTCAGTTGGTAATCCTCCTGATACAAGGAGATGAAATACATGATGGGACAGGAAAACACCTGGGACCAAGGTTACATAGCATGAGTACGGTTCATACATTGTTTAAGGATTATAGGCCTAAGTATGATATTTTGTTCATGCGTATAACGTCAACAAAATGACAGGCAACCAAATGGGGTCGAGTATTTGCAGCAAGTGTAACGCCCCTGAAATGTGATATATGGTGTTTCTCATTCAGCATATTTACTTGAATATATTTATCACATTACACACAGTAAACACAGTAAACACAAAACGTAATACATTTACAAAAACAACAATATGTAAACCAATCCAAAATAATTTCACATGCGTACGAGGATTGACTTGTAATGGCTGGAGCATGCGTGCCGGCACAGTTGAACACATACATTAACATATTTAGCTAACTCAAAAACACGGAAATGTTCAACATGTTCAACAAACTCGTACACATATAAGACAAAAATGACAACTCATTTAAACCACAAATACCTGAAATAAGGGGAGAAGTTATTACACGAGTGATAACAAACTCCCCAAGATTGTAGGTGGAGGCAAAAGCAATCGATCCCCGAGCAGATCAAGATCGTCGGCAGATTAACAATGATGCCGCTTCAGCCCAAGAAAATAAAAAAAGGAATAAAGAGTGAATAAATAACAATTAATTAGCATTTTAAACTATTAATAAATGAACGACTTTTAGCATTTTAAAGAATGTATGAACGACTTAACATTTTAACTTACATTCTTCCCCTCAAAATTAGATGTTGTCCCCAACATCATTACCTTTAAAGCCGTTTCACACCAAGCACAGAATTTCGTACAGATACACACATACTATGTCCCATGTCTGAAGAACTGTTGAAACAGTTTCACAGGTGGGCGCACTTCAGCTTCCAGCGGCAGATGATTGCATGGTAAAAGGAGGTTTTGATGCAGAATCCGAGACTTTTCTTTCCCATGTTCAGGCCTCAGCTCATAAATGGGGACATCCTCTCCCACTTGTCGAACTACAGTATGGATGGTGTCTTCCCAGTGATTCCTCAATTTTCCAGGTCCACCACGAGGGATCATGTTCCGCAATAACACATGGTCTACACACCTGGGTATAACACTGAACTCCTCACCTTGCCATCATATATCCTCTTGTTTCTTTACTTTACTTTACTTTACTTCCGGTGCCGTCCCGGGCGGCTCCAGAGTTGCTCTTAGTGATCCCTGTGCCTTTTCAAGAATTTCCTTCTGGATCAATAAAGTTCTATCTTATCTTATCTTCTCTGAGCAGATTTGTGTGCATTCTCTCTTGCAATAGTGTATCCCTCTTGCATACACAGAAATATGCCAAATGTGATGGCTGTCTCCAAGTAAAGCCACCATTATAAGCTTTGGCGTCGACCCTTAAGTCTATATGTCTTACCTGCATATTACCACATATTACCACATTTTACCACTATGTACAACTGTTTATTTATCGACCATACAGACTGAAACTTTATGAAAGAACTCTCTTTATTTATGCAAGAACATCAAATACAACAAACAATGATCATGAACTGAAATATTACATTTAATTATATATACACGTTACAATTTTGCCACTCAATGAGACACACATCTTACACATTGACATAAGTGTAAGATGTTACATTACTCAGAATGTAATGACAGAATAATGGTGTATATAGCGGGACGAACATTAAAAATATTCACTTTCCGCTCCTCGCTTGAATGCCGAAATGCATGATGGGATATTTGTGCTGTCAAGTTCACACAAGTTCACCATCCGATGCGTCCTCGATAAAATGAGCGGCGCAAGAACACTTCCGGGACATTGGTGTGTACTTGGCTAGATGCAGACTTTGAATTGGGACAGTACTTGGGCTGCAACTGAGGACGTTTCTCAAGTCCACAAGAACACAAGTCGAGAAAAGAACGCATATTGAGAAACGCCCAAATACTCGCTGATGCTCATTGGTCACAATTGACTAATACGCAGTGTACAGGAATCTGCAACATTTACTGTGGACTTGTTTTTGTCAAGAGGTATAAATACTTGGTGAACTTGGCGCAAAGATGACACGCACAATTGTGAAACAGTCCACATGTATTATTTAAATGCAACGACTTCCATGATTCCATAATATAATATAGCCAAATATACACTATATGGCCAAAAGTCAGTGGACACCCCTACTAATTATTGAGTTCAGGTGTTTCAGCCACACCCATTGCTAACAGGCGCATACAATCAAGCATATAGCCATGAAATCTCCACAAAATTCATCATTTACAATTCAGACTTTGAAGGATGCCATCTTTGCCACAAGTCAGTTCGTGAAATTTCTGCCCTACTAGATCCACCCCGCCCCGGTCCACCGTAAATGCTATTATTATGAAGTGGAAGCGCCTTGGAGCAACAACAGCTCGGCCACAAAGTGGTAGACTGTGGTGGAGGAGGGATAATGGTCTGGGGCTGTTTCTCAGGGTTTGGGCTCGGCCCCTTAGTTCCAGTGAAGGGTATGCTTAATGCTACAGGATATGAAGACATCTTAGTCAATTGGGAGCTTCCAACTTTGTGGCAACAGTTTGGGGAAGACCCTTTGCTGTTCCAGCATGACTGTGCCCCTGTGCACAAAGCAAGGTCCATAAAGACATGGTTAGATGACTTTGGTGTGGAGGAACTCGATTGGCTGCACAGAGCCCTGACCTCAACCCCATTGAACACCTTTGGGAGGAATTAGAACGCCGATTGTGAGCCAGGCCTTCTCGTCCAACATCAGTGCCTGACCTCACAAATTCTCTTTTGGCTGAATGGGCACAAATTCCCAGACACACTCCAAAATCTTGTGGAAAGCCTTCCCAGAAGAGTGGCAGCTGACATAAAAGGGGGTCCAACTCCATATTAATGCCCATGGTTTTAGAATGGGATGTCCAACAAGCTCATATACTGTAGGTGTGATGGTCAGGTGTCCACTGACTTTTGGCCATATAGTGTATGTAGTTACTTTGTGTTTTCATGAACTAGCATAGACAAGTATTTTAGTCTGATTCTGAAATACTTCCCCCTCAGGTTGCAGTTGAAGTTCTTTCTGTACTGTGTTCTATGCGTTTTAAGATTGAGTACGACGAGCAATATACTGTATATATTATGGCTAAATGTTTTTTTAGAAGGGCACAGAGTATCGTTCAATGATTGTTTTTGTATTTATGTCAGCTGGTGTTTTACAAAGGGGTCCAAATTATACAACACATGATCAAAAACATGGAACTAGATGATGCCCTTATGGTTATGGTGCCGAGCACATCACAGTATTATTGGATATCTGGTGCCCCCTGTTGGAGAGACCTGCAGCACTATCACTGACTCATACATTGACCATTGTATAAGTACATGAGTGTATTTGTGAACGTATCCTAGTCATAATTCTATAATGTGGGAGAGCAAGAATGTTTTCATTACAAATAGTTTAAAATAAATTGCATGGATTTCACCGTTTTGGTTCAGGACTGGAGCTGAAGCAGGAATTGGCCATTTCTATTGTGATTGAGTTAATCTTTTATTTGCTCTGGCATAAGCCCATAATACGCATTTGAAATTGGTCTGGTGATGTCAGACTACGTGAATCCCAGACTATAACATTTACATTTTCATTGGACTGGGTGAGGTTGAAGTTGTGGAAGAGATCAATATAGGGAACGAATCCAGAGAAAACAAAAAGAAACAAGCTACACAAGTTAATGTAACAAAGTCATTCTTTATTTTGCTTGTAAAAACTCATAAAGACCGCTTGACCCAAGGTGTAAAAAAGGCCATACATAGTGTATACAATACCACTGTACAGTACACATATACTTATAGTAACAAAGAGCTCTGCCCAACTGCTTGTGTGTATGTGTGCACGAGTTTAGAGGTATCGCTGTAGCCACAGTGCTGTATTCAAAAAACAGTCAGCCTGCGTATCCACTCTGCCCAATGAATGCCCGTCTTCTGGAAACCATAGCAACCTAAAAAACAAAACAAAACAAATGGTAGCTACGGTAAAATTGCCTGACAGCTGAGTCCCTGCTAAAGCCCCGCCCCCTTACCTGACAGGTGAGTCTCTGCTATGGGCCCGCCTCCTTACCTGACAGGTGAGTCCCTGGCCTAGCCCTGCCCCCTTACCTGACAGGTGAGTCCCTGCTTTTCAGGACTTTGTAGAGCTCCAGTCCTTGGTGAGGAGACACTCTTTTGTCCTTAGCTCCTAGCATCAGCAGTACTGGAGCCTGGATCTGCTCACAGGAAACACAAGCGTATATGTCTGTTTGTGTGTGTGTGTGTGTGTGTGTGTGTGTGTGTGTGTGTGTGTGTGTGTGTGTGTGTGTGTGTGTGTGTGTGTGTGTGTGTGTGTACCTGAGCAGCGTGTGTAATGGGTGATGTCTCCAGCATGATAGTCAGGGCTTCGGCGGTAGGGATTTGGTCATAAGAGTACTGCAATCCTACACTGGAGTAACGCCTATAGAGAGTGCCATTGAGACAAAGAGAGTTGGTATTTCTAATCTAATACGCATTTATCCACCGTAAATGCATTTCAGATTAGCAAGTGTGTGGAGATGACACACATACCCACAGACATTTCTACCCCATATACTGTACATCACATCCTACACATCCCAGAATGCATTGCACACCAAACAAGCTTGAAAATGTATGTGTATGTGTGTGTGTGTGTGTGTGTGTGTGTGTGTGTGTGTGTGTGTGTGTGTGTGTGTGTGTGTGTGTGTGCAGTTTGGGCCTCTCACCAGTCAACGATATCGCTGGTTCCCAGTAAGGTGGCAGCGTTGATCACTGGGTTCCTGGCTGCACATGCCCGGTAGACGTCTGGATACTGACCAACCAGATGACAGGCCAGGAAACCACCGTGAGAACCACCAATCACAGCCAAGCGCGCGGGGTCGAGGGTTGCATCACTTTGCAGCGCCGTCACCATGGCCCTCTGAGTAAAGAGGGTACGCCAAGTTATTGTTGATTAAAACAGTTACATCAATGAATTCAATTAATCAAATGCGATTTAAGCTGCAGCCACGAAACGTCTGCAATGTAACCCTTTGGGACATTTCAGCCCATCACTGTAAGTCCTCTGTAAGAGCTTTTGCCACTCACAGGCGTAGATCGGTGTTACCCAAAAGATTTTCATGGCTGAATATCTAGCTGATTTTGTTTAGCAAATGCGTTCTCCCTCAATACTGGACCAACTTCAAAAATTGTTGTCCACATTAGTCACTTATACCCTAAATGTTGGGAAAATATTTTGTTCCTTGCATCTTGTTTCTTTGTTCAGACATATGGAATAATGTTTACGTACATTCGTATAAACTACAAATGTCTTTTGACACTTGTAAGTATAAAAGTAAAAACGACCAATACCTGCACATCTTTCACATCCTGGTTACCGATCCGACCAATCAGGGACAAGATGCTGTCCTGGCCGAAGCCCGCTGAGCCCCGGTAGTTCACTAACCAGACATACAGACAGACACACATTAATATATGTGTAGTTGTGTGTGTGTGTAGTTGTGTGTGTGTGTGTGTGTGTGTGTGTGTGTGTGTGTTACCCATAAGGACAGCGAAGCCCAGTTGGACCAGACCAGCTGTAGTCGTGTTCCATTCTGCGGAGAACTGGGAATGAGGTCCGCCTGAGAAATACACCACCCTCGTTACATTTATATACCAGCCACTAGCTACCCTCAACATGTCCAATATTAACACAACTATTATCCCGGCCATAAAACGGTGATAGTATTCAGCAGGGTTTTGACTGACCGTGAATGAAGACAACCAGGGGTATCTTGTCTCCATGGTACTGATCCCTGGGTTTTACCAGCACAGCCCCAAAGTCTAGACCAGCTACAGAGCGACAGAAGTCCGTCAGTCAGTGGATCAGAGAACCT
>PIJE02000083.1:734070-746570 GCA_002895965.2 Coryphaenoides rupestris | reverse complement strand
GTGTGTGTGGTTGTGTGTGTGTGTCTGTATGTGCCTGCGAGTGTATGCTCACCTGCCCAGGTGAGACCTGAGGTGGGATGCCCCGCAACACTCTGACATCCCCCGTCTCCAGCTCCACCACACACAACACTGGGAGGCTCTTACTGGTGAAGCCTTCGCCCCAGTCCTCCCTGTACACACTCCTGTCCTGTAGGGACTGCATTTGGCAGTTAAATTGATAGATTGATTGACTGCCTGGTCGGTTCATTGATCGATGTCTGTCCTACCTTTCCACATGGAGATTTTCCGGGTGACTCTGGTGAGCTGGACTGGGTCCTCTCTGCTACATAGAGCAGTCTGCGCTCACACTCCGACCACGACAGACAGCCAAACTGGGCTGGACACACACACACACACACACGCACACGCACACACACACACACAAAGTAAAAGGTCAAGTGAATCTGTGAAATAGCGACTTATCTAAAGGTAATAATAACAGTAGTATTAAATAGTAAAGACAAACCCACCATCATCGTAAACCCGTCCATGTTTGTTGAGGGCTGTGAGGTCCAGACCCTTCCTGAGGCCGTGGCTGTCCCAGATCTAACAAACAACACCAACAAAGACCCGATCTTTAAAAGGCCCCATCTGGTGTGTTTTTAAAGGAACATCCATATCCAAGCACACCAGAAGCCACCCGCCTCACCTCCAGAACCTGTCGGCTCGCGGCCGTCTCCCTGATGACGGCTCTCAGACCTCGGACCGGAGAGAAGCCGCACAGTAGCCTGACGGTGAGTGCAGAGGGAACATGGACAACTGTATTTATATAAAAAGCATACAGTGGCTTTGTAACGGCTCCATTGTGAGAATTAAAAGCATGTTTTCCATGCATGCTTTCCATGCTGCATCAAATCCAGTCACTTCCAATGCATTTGTGATTAGAAGTATCTGATGTGATGAGGTTGTCTGGTTTATTAAACGTGTGTGTGTGTGTGTGTGTGTACTTACTCTCCCTGTAGAGGTGCACAGGGTCCAGGGGGGAGGATGGTTTGGAGGGTGTTGTGGTCATTTCGGTGGTCCACTAACAGAGTCCACTGCTGCATGTAGCGAAGCCTGGAGCCTCCCACCAGATTGTTCTGACTCCATTCTGAGGAGCGAGACAGTGACACTATGACCTAAAAACACCAATAGCTGCTTTATTATCTAATGTCACTGGTGTACTTACAATTATTTTCCCCACTTTGTGACTGATACCAGAACTACACTGGCATGTCCCATTTTGTGCAGAATATTATAGATATAGGATCCTAATCTCTCATTTTTTAAGATAATCTTTTTTTTTTTTTAACTTTTCAAGTTTTTTCCTTAAGACAGAGAAAGACCTTTGTTTATCCCCAGAAAGACCCATCTGTAGACTGTAGTCCCACTTCAAATTAAATCTTCATTGATAAGATAAGATAGAACTTTATTAATAAAGTAAATTATTTTGCCAGGTTGCATAGCAATACAATAAAACAATAGAAAAATAAACAGTAGAATAATACAAATAAAATAAGATTTACAAATTTACAGTAGGTCTAAGTCCTAGTAGAAGTATAAAAATATAGGTTTTTGCAAAGTAAGTTTAACTTAGGTCATTGCTTGTAGGTTGCTATTAATATTAATGTGCTCGAATGTACAAGACAGTGGCCTGCGTTTAATGTCATCTTCATCTCAGTAACAAAACTATCTAAAACTAACTATGCTTTCAAACACTTGTGAGACTTGAGTTTACAATGAAGCAATGGGAGCTGTCAGAGATGCCCGACGTCCAGTCAGTCACCGGGGCGGCGGGGGGTCTCTCACCAGAGGTCAGGGTGATGACCCTGCGGCCGCCGGCCTGCTGCTCGCCAGGTGGATGGACAGCGGCGTGGGCAGAGCGCAGCACTCCGCGTACACCGCAGACACCAGAGCGTCCGTATCCATCCGCTGCCTCGTTACGTGATGACGCAGTGACGTAATGACGTAGTTACGCGCAGAAAGAAAAAAACAAAAACCCACCTACAAGAGCAACAGTTAGAAGAACACTTTTCGTGGTGTTTAAATCTCGGGGTCGGAGTAAAGTAAAGTGACGAAGTGTGTTTCTCCCTGTAAAGCCATTCGCTAGAAGCACTGGTGAAGAATGAGAGTACATTAAGTTACTAATATGTCGACTTCGCCAGTCGGCTGGGCAGGAGATTCAGGAGTTGCTCGGCGGCTCATTCCGTTACCTCCATGTTGAATCACAGATGGACGAGACCACTTACTGAGGGGGGGGGGGGGGGGGGGGGGGGGGGGGGGGGGGCGGGAGGGGGGGGGGGGGGGTGGGGGGGGGGGGGGTGGAGGCTGTACCAACCACCAGGGGCCAGTACTATCTTGGTGTAGACCCACTAAAGGTTATATTGTGTCAGGTGTTTTTTTTCTTTTAATGACAATTACAATTTATTTATATATTTTACAATACCTTGTGCAGTTGTACACAAAACATGAATCTGAATTGTAACTAAAGCAATGACGACATTGAAATGACTATTTACTTTATTCACACTTTTGTTGTGGAAGAGTATGGTCAACAAAATGATAAACATTTTTGCATTGTCATGATTGAAAAATGAAACAATCGAAACAGCAACTTCATTATCATTCATTCAATTTAAAACTTGTATTGCCAAAGTAAACGAAATCCATAAATCATTAATGCATTTTACAATAACCCAATGTTTCAATTCATCATCTTTCCCAACTGTATAATCCTTATAATTACCTGCAAACAGAATGTAGTAGTAAATGTATTCTGCAACTATGATCATTTCATGGTAGCCTATATGTAGGGAGAACCCTCTTTGATTAGACAAACTTTTAAAACGGTCAGTAGACATTTGACACAGAGGAATTGTTGTCAGGCGCGTGATATTCCTAATGTTCCTGAGGCTCGAGGGAAATGTTCACATGGTTGTTAATGCCCTTCATACACTTCACCAGATTCTAAAATGTGGAGCTTAAACTACGAAATATAGAGCTAGAAATATAAGGTTTGAAGATGTATTAAGGCAGAGCAAAACAAAAAACAAAAGGTCGACAAGCTCCTCAAATCAATTAAAATTCTTCAATCACATGAAATGACCACTAACTGTTGCCATGGTGATATGCCAGTTTTCTATTCCACAGTTGGCATAGAATGGCAAGCTGGCTCACAACAGATATTTCTTTTATTTATTTATTTAACATGATTTTGAGTGGTAACGGAGTCCAAACTCTATCGAGTTCACCCACGTTTTTCCATTCCCATTAATTCAAGTAAAATGTATTAGTCATGATCTTTTGTCCCTAAAAGCCTGCATCAAGACTATACATTGAAAACCACCAGGGGTTTCCCCATGTCCATCTCAACCCATCATTTCTCCGTAAACACACGTTTTTTTCCTAAAGTTCACACAGAACCCATCACACACTTTTTTCTTTATAAATTAGAAAGTAAAATACAATTAACCACCAAAATAATGTCCTATTTGTTTTTCACACAGAAAAAGGAAGTGAGTTGTTGACGTCAGTTGAAAGGAGGGGGGGTAGAGGACGAGGGAGGAGTCAGGAGAAAGCGATGGCTGCTTCTCGACACTGATTGGACAAGAAGTGGACATGTTACGTGCTGTGGTGGGCTGGGTCTGTGTTACCATGGTGAGGAGGAGGCTATGGTCTCACAATACATTTATCCTTTTTCTTTTGGAGAAAGAAAGCACCATCATATCCTTAGACGTTTTTGGTATGAATATCTTATTGTAAAGGCATCAAAAAGCGTCCACAGATACCGAATAGCTTAAGAACCTACGACCTGTACCATACGACTTGGCATTAGTCTAGTGTTGCTGTGTTCTCCTTTTGTAAAAAAAATTCTGTCTGCATAGTCTCCGTTTCATTTAGCAAGACTATGGCATGAACAGGTTGCATGAATAATATGATTTAGTTTAACATCATATATATACTTTTTCAATCTTAACACAGAAAAATATTAAAAACCATTGTACTGTTGGCATCCAGTTTCAAGTATTAGATCCAAATATTGGAGAAATGTCCAAAAGGCATGCAGCGGTTTGACACCTTTCCTGGGCAGAGCTGGTGCCATCTGCCCGTCTGTCTGGCGTGCCAACAAACTAATGGATGCTAACTTTTCTTTTCGGAGCAACACAAGATGGCCATCCTTTAACAGTGGCAGCACAATGATGAGAGACAAGGAATAAGAATAAATACAACTTCTGCTACCTCCTTCCAACAGAGCTGATGGACACCCCGGGGGCCAGAGCAGGATGTAAAAACAGCCCCGTTTAACACTTAAAAACCATTAAATTGCATTCACGAGGCTTCCCAAGTGTGAGGGAGTCGAGGCGGGAAGCTGAAGACAGGCGTCGTAGGTTGCTTTATCTTCAGCACTTCGTCGACTCAATTACCTCTGCGTCCGTTGTCCGTTTTCATGATTCCTCCCATCCATCCATTCTTCCTTCCTTCCTCCCTCCCTCCCTCCCATCTTCTCGTCCTCCGCTCTACATGACGTCAGCCCGTTTGTCCCTTACTTTGTTCCGTATTTTAGTCCTGGCCTTGAAGGCGGCAGAGTTAAATAGATGCTGTGCAGAGACAGAGAGAGGGTCAAATGTCAGACTGGATCCTATTGAAAGGGATTAGACTAATAGGTTGAGGTATACTGCTGTGTGCAATGCTTCTATTCATGGTTCCGTCGGCCATTCTAAACATAGATCAGCAATTAAGCAGGTACAAGGTATTTATAAAGCGCACAGACTTAAGTCACAGTGCTTTACAAGAAATGTATCGAACATGGAAGGAAGAAACCATCGAAGATAGAAGTGCAAAACTATAAACAGTGAAAAACAACAATAATGCTCCTTGAGCGTCTCCACACCCCAGATTGCGGTGAAAGTTTACCTTCTCAAAGCGGGAGATCCTATTGGCCTTGACACCGGCGTCCAGGATGAGGGGCGCGCCCAAGCCAAAGATGTCCCTCAGCAGAGTGTTGAACTGGTGGACACAACACAGAGACAGCTTCAGTCCTCACATCACTACATAATCAATTTTTATACCATGGTCTGAGTGAATACTCTTTTCTGATTGGCCGACCGGAGTGTGTTAAGACTGTGTATTGCACACAGTTCGGCTCAAGATACAATTTTAACCGAAAGTCAAGCTTAAAAACCGAGCCATAACCTTATATAAACCTACAGCTACTCATGTTCGTCACTGATATACCCAAGTGTGTGTGTGTGTGTGTGTGTGTGTGTGTATAAAGAGAGAGGCCCACCTGCAGGTGATGGCGGACCCCAGACGCCAGAAGGTCCTTGAAGGCGTCGTAGACACGTCTCCTTACCCAGCTGTCAATGTAGATCCCCTCCAAGCCAAAGCTGATCTTCTCCTCCTGGAAGTCCTCGTTCTGGAGGAGGAAGAGGATAATAAGAGAGGAAGACTATTAGAGGAGGAAAGGAATTGTAGAACCACAATTAAATAGACACCCCTTCTGCAGTAAAGCAGTTTATTCAACACCTACCTGCATCCTGTGATACTGGAGGAGCCCTGGCTTCCCAGTGGTGTGTGGCGGCAACAATGCTACAGTGTCCTCACCTCGATGTAGTTCAGCACCTCTCGGAAGATGGATCGCTGTTTCCTGCGGTCGTTCTTGGCACGGTGCTTGTTGCTGTCGGTCGCCAGGCCCTTCAGACTCACGCACAGGCCCACGCTGTCCTCCACCTCAAACTGCTACACACACAAACCCCAACAGCTCTCTCAGTAAATCATGTGCCTACAATAACAGCAGCTAAAGGGAACATGCCACTTCTCTCTGTGTGTGCACGTGTTCTCACCTCGTCGATGTCGCGGCCCAGCTCCACCAGCAGAGCGATGGTCTCGCCCACAGCGATCCTGTAGTTGACGTCGCTGCTCTCCAGACAGGCCTGCAGCTTGGGCAGGTGTCTGGGAGGGGAGAGAGGGACAGTCCATGGTGTATGAGAACCAGTAGCAGGAGTTATGTTTTTACTAAATAAAAGCCCTCCCTCTTTTCAACTCTACTCTTCGATGTCCTGCTCATTAAAAGACACAAAAAGCCAATTACAGTACACGCACACTAAATCACCGACGGTACAGTAAGATTTGAATAGAACTAAATTCAAGCACTTCATAATTGGTAGGTTACTAGAACAAGTTTGAAGCACTTCATAGTTGCCAGTTTCTAGTGTTCCTAATAGCTGGGTTATTATTGAGCAACTCTCCATGATCTGCAACATCATGTCTGACTCACAGGTCCAGCAGCACGGCCAGCCTGGACACGGGGCACAGGGTGACCAGCAGGCACCAGGCCTGCAGGGCGGCGCCACAGAGCGCCGGGTGGCCCGGCTTGGTGGCCGGCAGCACCCCCTCTCTGTTGGGGTAGGAAGACATGAAGACCGACTCCAGCTTGCCCATGGACCGCACCATCTCCTGGGACACGGAGAGAGGGCTTTGTTAAACTTGAATATTCATTAAATTGATGTGACTGAACTTTTACAAAAATGTGAAATTCCCCGACCCTCTGTTGCGTGGAACATTTAATTTCAATTTTGTGTGGGAAGTGACATGTAAGCATAGATAATAGCAAAACATTTCTTTCATAGCTTTTGAATTTGCTTTTATGATTAGAACCAACATTAGCTTCTGATCGTTATCGTTTCAACCCATGGAGTTTGAAATCCAGTGCTCTGAATTCTCCAGCAGGCTGGAGTTCACTTACCGTTCAGTAACGGTTTCAGTAATGAGAAGAAATTCAGAATTCTTAAATATAGTACTTTCAACAGCATCATGTTAGATGTATGGATCATTTGGGGTACAAACAGAGAGGTGGGGGTACGGGGGAGAGAGGGCAGCATGGCCGCAGGGTCTGTTGTGGACAGCAATAAGATGTCTTCCCTCACCTCTCCGTCTTCAGCAGCGAGACACATAGCAGCCACATCCCCAGGGCCCTGGCACACTAACACACACAAATCATCATTATGACCACTCTCGATCCTACATGTTGTATTTGAGGCATCAATTACATTAGCAACTACAGGAGGTATTTAACAGAATGGCAACGGCGGCACCATCTCTGGTGGAACACGGGGTTACTGCTCTCGTTTCTTTCTGATTGGCTGAGATCGTGCCAGGTGATGTCACCGTTTTACACGCCAACTACACATGACTTGGCACCAGTTCCCCCCTTGAAAAGACTGTTACTCTGGTCTAGCGTTGACCATAAATTGGTTTTTTTATGACAACAATGACTCACACTCTGGCGCGCAGATACGTTGCGCCGCCGTCAATCAGGATGGCACTGAAAAGGGGGCGGAGCATCTTGAAGCACTCCTCCGCCTCGTCCCCGCCCCCCAGCTGGACGCAGAGCAGGACGAACAGCGTGGCGGCCGCTGCCTGCTCCTCACCTCCACCTGGACACACAACACCAGGGTGTCTTCAGTTACAACTACTGCTACATGGTGACACATTGCTGCCGATATATATGATAATGGCATATATATTGATGACTAAATGCTTGCAATACAGCATTTAGTCATCAATATATGTGCCATTATGATAGGTTATATGAAACGTCTGTTAATGCAAGAACTTTTGTTGTTGGTCAAAATGGTCTTAATGGTGACATCATACACCACACTACTGTGAATCAAGACAGATGTGCGGTAGAAGCTGTAACCACTCACATCTCTCGCCCCGCTATTCTACCTCTCCACCTCTACCTCTCTCTACCCCATCCCATTGTCTCTCTGTACTTCCCTCTCCCTCACCTTTCTTGAGGCACCTCTCCAGACAGTCGGTGACGGTGACGCGTCTCTCGGTCAGGAAGTCGTACAGCACCCTGGAGGAGAAGGCCTGGCGCAGAGACTCCAGCGCTGCCTGGCGAGTCTTGGCACTGGGGGGTGGTGGGGAGGCACAGGGTGTGACCGGGAGACATGGAGAGAGAGAGAAGAGGTCACAAGAAGACGAGAGACCATAGCGTGGAAAAGGGAGAGTCAGAAAGGGGAAGAGAATGATAGACGGCGACAAATTTGAGACAGAGCGTGAGAAAGACGGGGAGAGAGAGAGAGAGCGAGTTATAGAAAGAGGGAAAGAGACAGGGAGAGGGCGAGAGACATGGGAAGGAAGAGAAAGAGTCAGAAAAAACTGAGAAAGCACACAGAGAGAAGAAAGTGCGAGGGACTGTGTGTCTGTGGCCCACGGAGGCTCACCTCTTGTCTGTCAGGTTGTCTATACACTGTCTGAGCTTGTCCTCAGTCTCCTCCTGGGCAGTCAGCTCATCCACCACCTCCCCTGCTGAGGCGCACACCACAACACACACACACACACACACTTAACTGGTAGAATAGAATAGAACTTTATTAATCCCAAAGGAAATTATTTGTGCCAGGTTACATAGCAATACAGTACAATGATTGTATTATTACTACTACTACTGAGGTGGGCATCACTGATGAGTGAGTGTTACCAGTGCCATCCTCCAGGACCGAGGCGTTCTCGGCTGGTGCTGCTGTAGTGATCATCACCTCCGACGCCTGGTCCTCATCACTCGCCCCGACTCACCCTTCACACCATTCCTGCCACCTGTGAGACGACAAACACACACACACACACACACACACACACACACACACACACACACACACACACACACACACACACACACACCACACACACACACACACACACACACACACACACACACACACACTTAAAATGTTCATTCTGTCATTGAATCAGTTCTGACGGGGGGCATGGGGACTGAAAGAGCTGGAAGCCTGCCATGTTGAGTAGGGGATCACAGACACGTATTCATTCTGTGCTACTGGGTCACTGTGCTACTTTAGTTGGCCGATTAAATGGAGATTATATTAACAAATGTATCAAGTCACCCTCACCATTGACTCATTTAACATGCAAAGTGTAGGAAGGCATTTCCAAAACAGCTGATATGGCAACATTTGAGATGTTGATAATTGGGTTCATATAAGCAAACTATCCTAAAACCAGACGTTGAAGCAGCCTCACCAGAGCTAGGACTATTTCAATAGCCATCTACTGCTACAAATATATTATAAATGCAGTCCAATGGTCTGAAGTTTAAGAAGCACATGGCTTGTTGGTTATTAATGGTAGCGACTAGCAAGTAGCTCCAAGTTTAGCAAAGACCACAGTTAGCTTGCTGTGCTCAGCTGTAACCAAACACCAGAAGCTTCAGACACACACACACACACTTGTCCACTTGGAGGTGAAAATATCTAATTATATATATTTTTAATGAACGCAACAATTTAAACATCCATTTAGGCAAGCATTTACATGGGTGGGTGTTATGACCTGCAGATGCTAATATTTTTCAATGATGTATTTGGGTTTCACATTAGCCTGCACATATAACCTATGTCTTCATGTCCCTTTACATTTGAAAATATTTTCTTTCTCTCAAAAGCACTGGTGTTGAACTTGAACACTTCTCACTGTTGCAAGATGCAAATAACCCAAAAGACATGAGGGACACTGAGTGAGCCAGTGGTTTGGGCTGTGGACAGCCAACAGTGGCTAGGCTTGGGGTTCCTGCTGGCTCAGGGATACTGAGCAGTGAGTGGGGATTACTGCTGCCTGCAGGCTCCATTCAGCTCATTCAACTGGTGTATGAGAGAGGAGAGGAAGAGAATGGAATGGTGAGTGAGTGTAGTTCTATTTGTGTGAACTTATGTGTATCAGTGTCAACAAGGTCAGGCCAGGCTGACCCAGATGCCATGCTTGTTGGTCATTGCAGTGGTGCTATATGGGAGATGTAGTTTGTCTACAGGTTATCTTAACGTTTGCCTTGATGACATCTGTTGAAGACACTTGGCTTGTTAGTTTTTGGGAAATAATATCAATGGCCAACTGGTTTTAAATTATTTGATTGTATAAAATAACCCCTTAACACCTAAAGAAGTGTTCTTGTGACTTGTAAGTAACTACATTTAGGAATCAATAAAAAAATCCCCATTTATCCTTCCATGACACAACAAAGAATTGGGGAACGTCTAACCTAAGTGTTGGTAATGTTTCAATGCAAGTGAATAGTCTCATCATGGCTTCACCTAAAATAAGCTGAGATAGCACATTGCACAAAGCTTTAACAGTCATCCAATGACCTGCCGTATAACCATGAATCCAGAGTCTAAAGACACCCACGCACACACCCACCCACACAGGCTGCATGACTTGATAAAATATGAGTCACTACTTTCTTGCGTTTGGAATCATGATTTCTGGCGGAAAACACAGAGCCTCGTAGAATATATATTTAGCTCCAGTCTATATGTAATGCATTGTAATAAGCACAGAGTGGTTACAGTTTCAGTTTGAGTTAAGGTGGCAGGATAGTGTTGTGTGTTGGACTCCCAGCTGATAAGTTCTGGGTTCGACCCCCAATGTCTACAGTCTACCTATAGGTACACTTGACAATAAGCACCTACTCCTCAATTCAGGAAATCCTTGTCGTGCAAATATTTGAACTTTCAGTCTATTTTGTAGCATGGCACTGATCGGATGGCAGCAAATGAGGGACAAAGTAGGAGTGATTTGGCTTGTGGAATTCACAGATTCTGTGTCATGGTTTTGACCTTCCGTTGACACCAAGCAGGCGTTATCCACCAACGTAGATTACACTTAATTACACACTGAATGGAGAGAAAACATTTTGATACTAAAACTGCATTTTCACATAACTGGCAAAAAAATTGTTTTTTTTTGTTGCAGTTAAAACGTGGGCCAAAAAGCGGATAGCAGGCGGTGTGAACAGTCAAACAATGGTGCACAACAATAGCACGGTACAAAGGCTGGCACTGGAGGGAGGATAGACTGACACACTTGAACAATGTGTAGGGGCTACTGGGATAATGAGAGAGGACGGGAAACAGGCCATCAATACCAAGGGAAGCCGACAGAGTTGATCTCTTTGACAAGGAGAGTGCATGAGGACATAAGTAAGAAGTAAGCCGGTCCAAAATGAAGGTCTGCCTCCGCTACAATATATTTACATATGCCTATAGAAGGCATCCTACACACAAAAGCAATACTCCAGTCTCTTCAATGCAACCAATGTTACAGTCTCACTCAAGGAGCCATAGTGACATGGTCAAGATGAAAAGTATTTCTTGATGCAGATACAATATAATTATTAATGGTGAAGATAAATGATATGGCAAATATATCGAATAAACTCATCCATCACTCTTCACAGTTCAGGGAAAGTAGTCACATTAACACAGTTACTGTGTGAAAGAGCTAATCATGCATTAGTCCTAGCAGGCAGCCACATATAGAGAAGCCTGGGTTAAAGGGGGTGGTGGGGGGCATGCAGGAGGAAGTGTCTCAATGTATTCCTGCCAGATGAAGGTCAAGACTAGCAGCACACTGCAGAGAGCTCAAGCTGAAACGTCCAAAGCGCTCATCCACCCCAAGTGGAGTGCACTCAACGAACATGAAGTCCACGACTTGCAGAAAGGCCTTCCGAGTGGCACGGACAGCTGCCATTGACACTCGGCATTGAAGGAAAGCTCATGTGCGTTGTTATGTTAGGAACAAGAAACATCAGCACAAAGACTAGTTGTGAGAATGGCCTAGTCTGGCATTTAAAAAAAGTGGGACAGCACAAGACGGTGGTAATGTAGCTGGGCCTCCATGTCTAGTGCTAGAGAAAGCCAGTGCTTGTAGCTGGGCCTCCATGTCTAGTGCTAGAGAAAGCCAGTGCTGGTTTGAAGCATGCACGGTCCGGAAAGATTAGACAGCCTCACGTATTCATTAAAAGATAAAGTAGGCGATGGCGGCACAGCGTGTGGTGATAGGTCGGTGGGAGGTCTGGGGGTCTGTCGTTCGTTCATTCGTTACCTTTCAACGAAAGCGGAGCTTTAGCTGAGAGCTGCAGCTGGAGAAACCTCCTGCCGTAGAGAACCTGCAGATGACCGTGACGGTCAGAAAAGGGACAGGTGGATGACAGACACGAGGAAGAAGAAGAGGATGGATGAAGGGGTGAATGGAACAGAGTGGTTGATTGGGCGGGAGAGGGATGTGTGAGGCAATTGGGAGAATGGATGGCCAACAGACAGATGTGTGGGGTAGGGAATTAAAGACCGGCGGATAGGTGGAGAATTCATGTGCGGACAGAATGATGTGACGGAGAGAGAGATGGAGAAGTGGCGCACAGAGTGGGAAGTCCAAGAGAAGAAGGAACCGTTTACTGGGTTAATTTTACAGCAACAACAATTATCATCAACGCTTGACAGAATTCTACAGAAAGCTTGACAAGTCACAGAACACAACAATGGTATCAAGCACTTCATGCCACACGGTGACATCAAAACCAGCGTAATAAACTGTTGCATCTGATCAGGCCTCCTGTATTCCCGAACTGTTCCAACATTCCTAAACTGTCTTGGGAATGTTTACGCTAAACAAGGTCGTGT
>PIJE02000083.1:706472-732374 GCA_002895965.2 Coryphaenoides rupestris | reverse complement strand
TCGTGTGTGTGTGTGCGCTCGTGTCTTCTCTCACTCTCTTTGGCTGCACGTGACGTCTGTGTGCCCAATATGCTAATGTCATTTGATTACATTAGGAACGCCCTCCAAGGCACGTGCACGTGCAAGACTACTGTACACCTTAACACACACACACACGCGCGCGCGCCCGAAATAACTTCAAGTAAAACGAGGAACACGACACTAGAGCTACAAATAACGTGGCTACGCTCGGACCAATTTTCAATTCAATTTTATTTGTATAGCCCTTACATCACAAGACAGTCTCAAAGGGCTTTACAGGCCAGATTATTATGGGCCAAAAGTGATTTATGACACCCCCCCATAGCCCCCCCCCAAGGGCAAGAAACAACTCCCTTAATTAACAAGGAAGAAATCTGGAGGAGGAACTCAGAGTGGGTGATCCCTCCTTCCAGGGATGGTTCAGAGTGCAATGGGTGTCATACAGGCATTTAAAAACAGGGGTAACTAATCATGATAAACGACAAAGTACAAATAGTGAACGTCTGGAGCAGCCACGTGCTTGGGGTCCAGCGACCCCAGCCAGCATCACAGCCACATGAAGCACACATGAAGCCGCCACCCCCCCCCCCCTTTTTTGGTGGCAGCAAAGCATGATATGGATCACTGTAAAGTTAGGGGAATGTGGATCGAACAGACACACACGCGAAGTATTTGTCACTAAATACAGAAGCAACCGGTTAAGCCACATGAACGTGTGGCGTAACGCCCCGGTATATTTCTCCCGCCCATACTTGTGGTCGCTTGACTTCCAACCCCAATAAGAATGGCTGTAGATTCCGCCTTCGGACAGATCAGCTTTTAAGAACCGTCGAGTTCTTAAAAGCTGGAGCACATGTCATCTCACGGCTGCTTACCACTTTTGCCCGAGCCACGTTTTCCCTTTTTACTCCGCGGCATGTTGTCGGCGTCCCCGTCCTCTTCTTCCTCTTCCTCCTCCTCTTCCCGGTCGGCGCAAGCTAACCGTAGCGAGAGAGCTATCGGCCAAGCTCAGGTCGGGTCTGGTCTGGTCCGGTCGTGTCGGGTCCGGTCGGGGGTCGTCACGTCACGTCAGCAGCGGGGGGGTTTTGACAATCCCGTGTGACGGCGGCGCAAGACGACAACAACAACAACGCGGAGGTGGCGCCGACTTCTCTTCTCGGGGCCGGTCTGGCACAAAAGCCCCGCCGAGCAGAGACGTGGCTGGCTACAGCTAGCTTAGCGTCCGTCTCGTCTCGGTTAGCAGCAGGCGGCGCCCACGACTCGACGCCACCAACTTTCTCGGTATTGGAGGAGAAACGAATAAACGGCCTCTCTCTTCCGCAACCGCCGATCGCTATTATCTTTGATTAAACCCCGGTAACCGATGTTTGATACTCGGCGGACAAGATGTGGGTTTAAGGAGGTATTTGGGACGGAGTTTGGAGCACGTCGCTGTCGGGTAGTCCACCATCTTCTCAGTAGCGCGTTATCAGGCCGGGAGGCGGGGTTGCCAGATAACGACACAACTACCCCCGAATACACACGCGCACACACACGTGTTCACTACAGGAGTACAGTACAGTAAAGCAGGGGGACGCCACGTGGTTTTTTTGAATACCGGTTGAGTAGTCGTGTCACCTCGACCATCCGAGTATTTAGAAAATAAAATTGCCTTTACTACACATTTTCATTCACATTTTATTTCAATTCGAAAGGTAAAACAATGATCTAGTTTACAAATGTGTGATAGCCGAGTTAGAAATCTAAGACATTTACTGTAAGATGGAGCTGGTTGACCCAGAGACAATTGTTTTATGTGTATACAAAAGTAATTTAGCTTTGTGATACAGCGTATCGTCTTTAAATGATATTTTGAAGGAATCATTTATAATAACCCCAACATATATGATACACTACAGTAGGAATGCACAATGCCACTTTTTACAACTGACACAGATCCAATGAAATGTCATCAGCAGTGTAAGCTCAAATAACCAGTTTAGTGAAATTAAAGCAGATTTTCTTAAGAGTTGACATTTGGTTTCTTATTGTGTTTCAGATACAACACAATGTTGGACTTTGTTACAAAACAGCAGGGGAAATAAAGGAGAATTAAGCATATCAAATCCAAACTCCATCTTGGCGCTGTAGTGACTAAAACTACAATTAGTTTTCAGAGTAAACATAGGCATGATTCAGTTCAATTTTCATTAGTAAACATTACACTGCTCGATCGCCCACCATAAGTTAAAGGTGAACGCATGTTAGACATATGTTACATCATAGTGCTCCATAGCCTAGTTAAAGTTAAGTTATCTTCTTCACTTCCAAACAAAACATTATCTTGTCATTAGAGGCAGTTTTACTAGAGTTGAGGGACTTGGTGAAGGGGCTATTGTTCACCTCCCCAATTAGCTCGTTTAAATTAAATATGCATTAGGAACATGAGTCTCTATTGGAGCCGTTGTTAGCAATGCAGATGTTCTGTCCATCAGCGTTAAATTTATGATGTTCAGTTTCTTGTCCTTTTGTGTCCTTTTGCCTTCTGTAGTGATTCGATTGAATACTGATTGTGTGAATAGAGATGTGAAGTGTGATTAATCGGAATGATCAGTTATGGAATTCTGGCAGTTGGGAGTCCATTCCAACACTTCAGTGATAAGTCCAACGTGCATTTCCAGAGGCCAACACAAGGAGGCGGCATTGGTCACTATTCCAACAAGCGAAGAACACTGTGTGTGTGTTTATACAAGAGTTTGTGTTTTCTTTAGTTTCCAGTGTAGTAGTTGGTGGGGACGAAGGGCATCTTACTGATGACGGCGGGCACCGCTTTCTTCCTCACCTCCACCTGCACTGCCGTGCCGTTCTTTGCGAATGCCGCCTCCACGTAACCAATGGCGACGTTCTTTTTCAGGCAGGGGGAGGGGCAACCGCTGGTCACCTCACCTGGAGTCAAAAAAGATTTAGTAATCATACATTCAAAATATTCCACACACATTTACACACACACACACACACACACTGACCTATGACCTTCCCGTCGGGGCTGAGTATGGGGGTGTGCTGCCTGACGGGAGGCCCAGTGGACAACAGGCCCACCCTCTTCCTCGCCGTCTTCGCCTTGATCTGGGGGACGATGATGTCGGCGCCGGGGAAGTCCCGAGCCTGGCGCCGGCGCTTGCCTGTGTCGGACGAGAACACCACCAGTGTTTCAGTTTGAATGTTGACACATTCGTTTTGGGATCAATATACCGGAGATAGAATATAGGGTAGTTCAGCATGCGTCTTAACATGTGTCATTTGATTACATTAAAGGCACATGCACGCGCACCCGAAATAACTTCAAGTAACGAGGAACACGACACGAGAGCTACAAATAACATGGCTACGCTCGGACCAATTTTCAATTCAATTCCATGTTATTTGTATAGCCCTTAAATCACAAGACAGTCTCAAAGGGCTTTACAGGCCAGATTATTATTATGGGCCAAAGGTGATTTATGACCCCCCTAGCCCCCCCAAGGGCAAGAAACGACTCCCTTAATTAACGAGGAAGAATTCTGGAGGAGGAACTCAGAGTGGGTGATCCCTCCTTCCAGGGATGGTTCAGAGTGCAATGGGTGTCATACAGGCATTTAAAAACAGGGGTAACAAAGCATGACAACTGATAAACGACAAGTAAAAAAATAGTGAACGTCTGGAGCAGCCACGTGCTTGGGGTCCAGCGACCCCAGCCAGCATCACAGCCACATGAAGCCACCCCCCTTTTTGGTGGCAGCAAAGCATGATATGGATCACTGTAAAGTTAGGGGAATGTGGATCGAACAGACACACGTATTTGTCAATAAATACAGAAGCAACAGGTTAAGCCACATGAACGTGTGGTGTAACGCCCCGGTATATTTCTCCTGCCCATACTTGTAGTCGCTTGACTTCCAACCCCTACAAGAATGGCTGTAGATTCCGCCTTCGTACAGAGCAGCTTTTAAGAACCGTCGAGTTCTTAAAAGCTGGAGCACATGTCATCTTACACACTTAACATTATTTTAAATGCAGTTTTTAATGCCGTTTCTAATTATGAACTGTTCTATATCCCTCCAACGTTGCTCTAAATACATTCTGTTTTCTATTATTTTTACTCATCTGTTTTTTTCATTCATTTACTTGTTTGCTGTATGTCTGTCCCATGTATCTTTTGTAATTGTGAAGTGTACTGGGACCATGCTGCATGGTGATTCTGCACTTAACTAAATAAAATTGATTGATTGATTGATTTGATGTTTCCGTAGCACCAGCCGATAGATCCAAACAGAGCCTCCTCACCTATTGTCCAGACTAAGGTGGCCTCCACAGGCGTGGTCGTGTCGTCAATGTCGTTGCCATAGAGACATAGCCCCGCCTCCAGCCTCAGACTGTCCCTGGCGCCCAGGCCTGCTAGCTTAACCTCGCTGTTGGCTAGCAGCTTCTCCGACAGCTCCACCACGCGAGAGAGAGGAACCGAGATCTGGGAGAGAAACCAAGGCAAGGACGAAGGGAAAGATACACAATGTTGACTCATGTTTAATAAATACACAGGATATTAGTGGTGAAAGATAAACCCTTTTCTGCATGCTTCAGATACCGCACTCTGTTCCACATGAAATACAGGACGCAACGAAAGAGTGCATAGCTAGTGGACAACTGACAAACAGCTAATGAACAGAAAATGAATAGCTAATAAATTGATAATGAACAGTTAACGTATAGGCAGTAGGTATAGCTAATGAACAGTTATCAGCTAGTGTATACTTAATGAACAGTTAGCAAACAGCGCATGAGTAACTAATGAACAGCTAGAAAACTGCTAACAGCGAGCCAACAGCTAACCTCGACGCCGTCCTCCCCCGTGTACCCGCATCGCGTCACCCTGCAGTCCGGAATGCCAAACACCGTGGCCAGGGCAGAGGTCATGAAGGTCAGCTTCCCGAGGTCCTCTTTCATGCCCGCCTGCAACACCCGAGACATGGAGGGGCCTGACAGACACACACACACACACATATTAATATAGATCTATGACGCATTTAATTTGCAACATAAATTTGAGCTGTTGTTGTTGTCGTCGTTTATTACCTTGCAGGGCAATCAGAGCCTGGTCAAGGAACTCCAGATCCACATCAAGACCTGCTGCTTTGAACTCAGCCAGTCTAGACTACGATACGCGTGCACACACACACACACACACACACACACACACACACACACACACACACACACACACACACACACACACACACACACACACACACACACACACACACACACACACACACACACACACACACACACACACAAATCTGCATCACACAGGACCGCAGATCATACTAATATGTTTGACCATGTATCACTCTGTCTGTGCACCAATCATGTTCTTAATGATATTGTGGTGTCATCTCTTCCGTCTGTGTGAGGACTGGTCTGTGAGCACAGCAGCAGACCCTCCTGTACCTTCATGAGTGCAGAGTCCTTGTCGGCACAGCCAGCATTAGACACAACATAGAGGTAGCCCTGGTCTGCCTTGGTTACAATGAGGTCATCTATGATCCCTCCCTTATCATTGGTGAAGAGGGTCAGTGTACCCTGATAAGGAGAACAGCAGAGAAAGAGAGTTTCTGATTGGTCGTTATCTAGGAAGTCCCTTCTCTCATTCATTCATAAATTAATAGTAGAACTTTTCTGTGTTATAGTAAGATTAAACACTTAAAAGTCAGTCTACAATCGCAAAATTGTGAAATGCATTCGTTTAAACTTGTATTGACACTAGGACGCCATCTACTGGCTGAGAAGAGTACACATCGTAACTTTACCTTTGTGTTGGCATTTCAACTCACCTGGTTGTCTTGCAGCTCTGCAATATCTGCAACCACCAGCGACTCCATGAACTTGATTCTGTCTTTACCGTGCACTTTGGACTGACAGGGAGAAACACAGCATGCAGGATCTTTTAAGTTGTGACTCTTGTTATATCATGGAGCACTAATAGCAGGTCACTACCAAAAAGATCCTAGTATATATATTATATTCAACAAAATGCATCTTATGCACCACCAGTATGCATTACTGTATGTGGTTTGTTTTTTTTGCATAGCAGAGTTTACCTGCATGCAAGTTTAGAGTGCATGAGATAGTTCATGTTCATATGTAGAACATGTGTTTCTGTAAATGTATGTCTGTGTGTGTGTACATGTCTGTGCCTGTGTGCACGTCTGTGTGCATGTCTGTCTGTGTGCAAGTCTGTCTGTGTATGTACATGTCTGTCTGTGTGCATGTCTATGTCTGTGTGCATGTCTATGACTGTGTGCCTGTCTATCTGTGCGTGTGTATGTCTATTTGCATGCACGTACTGTACATAAGGGTTTGCGTGCACGTGCCTAAGCAGCTCACCTGTAGCATGTGGCTGACGTCGAAGATGGAGCAGTGTTCGCGGGTGTGCATGTGGGACACGATGTGGCTGTCCTTGTACTGCACTGGCATGCTCCAGCCGGCGAAGCCCACCATCTTCCCTCCGTGCGCCCGGTGGAAGTCATACAGTACCGTCTGCTTCAAGGACACCTGCACGGTGAACCCAGACAACAACAATACAGAGTAAATACAATACTAATTCTCACCACTGCTTCTCAATGCTATTGCCAAATTGTTGGCAATGGCAATAAATATCTTACCTACAGTATATGTTTCTGGAAACGCTGATGTTTATTATAAGAAAATACAAATTCAAATTTTGTGCAGTCGTAAGACCCTATGAGTATGGGGTGTATTAATTCTACCACAGCTAGCTTCCGTCCAACTTAAGTTACTTACCGGGAGACAGGTAAAATATAAACCTTTTATTTATAGTGCCACTAAAATGTGATAACATATTGCTGACAATAAGCTAATTGATAAGGTACTTATTAGCACGGTGTTTTTCTTTCTGTCTAACTTTGACCTTTGAACGCAGCCAGTGTGAAAGGGGCTTATCAAAGTAAGAGCACCACATTACGACACAGAGGCCATTTTCAAGGCTGCGGTACTATGTGTGTGTGTGTGAGTGTTGCACCAGGTACATGACCACCAGACCCACAAAACAGTTGGAATGTGTCAGAACTTACCTTTAGGGTCTAATGTTATCAGTCACCCATAAAGTTGAATCAACTTTCAAGATCAAGATCAATAGAAAAGAGGCGTGTGTGTGCTTCTATTTTTTTTTACCACAGAGGGCTCTGCACCTCTGGACAAACAAGTGATCATCCATACCACAACCATCATGTTCAAAATACAATGTATTGATGTTGAGAGTGGCATAGATTTGCCTAAATGTATCACAATTGTAACCTGCTATGACTAAATTCATTACTACATTTGATAACCAATACAAGGGGATATTCCATTCAGCTGAATGCTGGCAGTTATTGAGGTCTAACAAGAGTCACTCACTCGTGCTTTTAATATGATTATATAACTAATGTTTGCCCTGCTGTGGTTCACTGGGCCGTGCAGGGAGATGTGCATTAGGTCCGCATGGACTCACTGCTCTGACACCAAGACACATGCAATGGACAAAACACCATCTCCTGTACAGTGTGCATTTATAACAAGAAATTAACATTAGAATCAAAGTCAAAACTCTAAAATCTCAAATCTCATGCACTCTAAACTTGCATGCAGGTCAAATTTAGTGTGTGTCTAAAAGTGGATAGTTTGGTGAAAGTTACCTCTGAGGTTGAAGCGTGTCTGTGATGATGCTGCTGATGGTGCTGCTGCTGGTGGTGGTGGTGCTGCTGGTGGTGGTGGCCCCCCGCAGCTCCAGCGACCCGCACCCGGACCCCCGAGCCCACCGACCCGCTCCGAACCAGCAGCCGAGCCCACATCCTTCAGCGCTCTCTCTCTCTCTCTCTCTCTCTCTCTCTCTCTCTCTCTCTCTCTCTCCCGGTCGCCTTCCCGTCACGGCTCCGTTAGCTCCGCCGCGCAGCGCTGAGTGGACCCGGTGAGAGACTCCGTACTGGTGCTACTGGCGAGTAATGACGTCTGGTTGGGGGGAGAGATACGGGGGGAGAGTTCTGCTGCTCTCAACGCGAAACATTCAAACAACATAGCGAGCCGAGGAGGATTGTGGGAAATGTAGTTGAAAGCGGGCACCGAGCGTCTCGATATGGACAATGCACTGGTAGTGATGGGAATTACGGCTCTTTGAAGGTAGCCGGATCTTATGGTTACTAGGAGATAATCACCAGGATAATGATTGACTGTATTAAAGGATAATGATTGACTGTATTGCCAGACCTTAATGTCAATGATCTGCATTGTAAACATGACACAAGTTGGCGCCACATCCATGTCATTCATGTCAGTGAATGTACTACTTTGAACCCTCTCAATGTATGTGTTGTGTCAATAAAGTTGCCTTGCCTTGAATGCAATTCATGCAACTCTTAACATTAGAACACTTTTTATTGGCACAATAAAAAAAACAAGTATAATAAACTTTTGTTCAAAACAGATTTTAGTGCAAATCAAACAACAAAACAAAAAACATTTCACACGAGAGAATTTTTAAGAATAAATAGCAAAACTACTTCTGAACAATATTTAAAATATTATGAAAACAGAGTAAAATAAAATAGAGCGAAAAATCCCTGAGCTGCCTTGACTAAAACAGGAGATGTTTCTCAGTGTTCACGTCAAGGGGAGTGGATTTAGGGGCAGCCGGTGAACGAACGATCAAAAGAAACGGCTCTCACCAAGACGTACGACTCGGTTCCCTTCGTTCGTATACCATAGAGCCGTTCAAAAGAATCGGATCGTTCGCGAACGTAACGTCACTACAATGCAGTGACTCACTAACTGCATCGATGGCAGTGGTCAGCAACCTTTTTAAGCCCAACATCCCTGACCTCGGCCTTGGTGAAAGGCAAGATCTACCAGAGAGAAAAGGGCAGCCCTGTCAGTCAGTCCTTTTATTTAGGCTAAGTGGATTACATTAAATCAATTTCAATTGGATACAACCAAGAACAAATCATTTGAGTCAATTATTTTTTTCACAAGAGCAACAAAAGAAACCATCTTGTAATGAGCAGATTGAAGTGCCATTGTTAACTCTGTGTGATAAAATGGATGCAACCAAGAACACAATGTAAATAGCAAATTCAATTCAATTTAATTCAAATATGCTGCATATATAAGTAGCAAATCGAACAGGAATAGACTTAGTCAGTGCATAAGCTTAGTGCAGTGCTAGTGTGTTCCATATTATTATGCAGCATCACAATGCAATCAGAAGGCCAAACTGTTGCAGTCATGTTACCAGTCATGTGCAGTCATGTGATGGCTGTGACTGAATGCTGTCTGTGAGTGTTTTGTAGTTTGGCTCATAGCTACAGACAAGCCAGTCTAACCCTAACCCTAACCCAGTCTGTGAGGTGTCTGTCAGCAAGGCGGCTCCTGTACGTTGACTTGATTATTTGAGATCATTTGTAAAAACGCCATTTCATAGAGTTAAGTGGATTCAAAGTAACGACTCACTCTTAGTGAACATGCAATAGTCCCTATGAGGCACTGTCACAATTCTCATTGCAATTGGACTCTTAGGCTTGCTTCCAACGCCGCACTGGATGAGGACCGCCAGTTGCCCATCTCTGTATCTAGACCCATGTTACTGGGGGGCCTACAGGCTGTTTGTCAGAGGGGCACATTCGACCCGGGACCAATACAGATTTTCAAACTTTCAAAATGTTTAGTTCAGTAATCAATCAGATTATCATAGACCTCGCAAACCTTCCCTAACGTCGCTTGTTAGGGTTAAGGGTTAAGGTTTGTGATTATTATGGTATTTTATCACATTTAGCTCACCAGAGGCTCACTGACTAAATAATCAAACAACCAATTAGTGACCCAGTAAAGAAATCACACAACATAGTGGCCGAAAGTAGGCTAGAGAGATATAGCCTACCACTCTGGCCAGACAATGGTTTCATATCAAAACAAATTACTCAGCAGCTCTGACACTCCCACACTAGTCCTGACACTAGTCCTGACACTAGTCCTGACACTAGTCCCGCCAACCCCCAGCCTAGGCCTGCTGTGATCGTGAGTCATCCATGTTCCTAATATTAACCCTGCTATTTCAGACAGGCAGGCATGCAGGGGAAATAACCCCCCCCTATCCCCCCAACCTCCTCTCTCTCTCTCCTCTCTCTCTCTCTCTCTCTCTCTCTCTCTCTCTCTCTCTCTCTGGGGTAAAGAGACCTATGACTGGAGATTAGACCACATTAGTGTGGTCTTTGCATATTGTCCAAACTGTACTCTTAGACTAAACTAAAAACTGTATACACAAGTTCAAACTGCAGTTGTTTATTCTATTTATATATACCCCCACCCCGCTCCCCCACACACACCCACCACCACCACCCACCAGTTGGGGAGGGGGGGGGGGGGGGGGGGGGGGGGGGGGGGGGGGGGGGGGGGGCGGGGGGGGGGGGGGGGGGGGGGGGGGGAGGGGGGGGGGGGGGGGGGGGGGGGGGGGGGGGGGGGGGGGGGGGGGGGGGGGGGGGGGGGGGGGGGGGGGGGGGGGGGGGGGGGGGGAGGGGGGGGGGGCTTGGGTACGCAACGGCACCAGTTGGGCCAGCACAGAGGACACACACACACACACACACACACACAGATATAGCCAAGAGGGAGGCCTGAGCATTGGGGCTCGGCGACACTCTCTCCCAGACGCACCCCAGGGTGGAGGATTTAAAACCAGGACAGACTTCCGTCTCCCTCTTCCCTCTCTGCTTCTCTCCAACACGGAATATTGTGGGATCAGGACGTGTGTGTTTCCAGAGAGCTCCACATCCCATGACCAGGGAATCTGCATTCACCGTGCCATTGCTTGGATGACGTGTGTTGTGGAAGGCCAGGTATGTGTGTGTGTGTGTGTGTGTGTGCGTGTAGAGACTGTGAGAATGGAATAGCACAGTAAATTGTTATCAGACGGAGCCCAACAAGATCCAATAGACACACACACACACACACACACACACACACACACACACACACACACACACACACACACACACACACACACAGGGCAGTAAGTGAGCGTTTGTTCTGCTATCTCTTGATGTTAACATTTTGTTCTCTATCTACGTACATTGTGGTGGTGTACATTTAATCATAGACATATACTGTATGTACATATGATGTATAATATGACGTCTTGATGTAATATGATTTGATATGGTGTGATGTGGTATGATATATCTGGCCATATCATATCATCTAATATCCAGGTATCACATATCGTATCAGGTCACATCACATTATGTATGACACAACTGGACATTCATGAAATCAAATGTCACCCCTAACCCTACACATAAGAAATTAACTATTATATTTTAGATCACTGCTAACATTATAGATCAGGAAAATACATAAGGTTGTATAAATTGTGATATGGTATTGTCCAGTCCAGAAAGATCTCTTCTGTATTCATATTTGAACAAAATATGATACAATCGGCCTATAGGTGATGGTGTAATGTTATGCACCATATACTCACACTGTGTGTCACAATTTAAAGCACATAAGCCAGCAAAAGCTTCCCCGGTAAACTGTCAATTTTCACTGTGGTGTTCATTGAAGTGAAATTGTTGAAATGATATGAATCGAAATTAAAGGCATACTATTCCATATAGACAAAGGATGTGTTTAATTTTAGACTGAGGATGTATTCAACTTAAATCTACAGATGTACTTGACTTAAGACTCAGGATATTCCCATCTTTATATAGAGCTTCAGGTGGACTTCATAAGTTGGTCAATATAAACATAACACGTCTACGACGATGTACAGCATGTACATTATGTACATCACAATGTCACCTGACAAGAACCGCCTCCATTTTGGAAGCATTGGAGTGTTAGTTATTGATGTTGGTATTTGGTCATTGTTTAGAAATTCATCGTGAAATGATTTGTCACTGTGGGGAGACATTGTTGTGATTGAAACTGCTCACTTCTCATGCGAGATGTGGCCATCAGTATAGGTTACAGAATATTTAGGTTGATTTAGGATTTTACACAACTGTCTTGAATCCTCTCAAAATGAGAGTATTGCCAACAAACCATCCCATGATGCTCTCTGATGTACAAGCCCTGTATATCCCTGTGTACCGTATGGGATCAGAAATACTGTATGTGGGTTCAAGCACCAGGCAGCTGTGCTGTGATTTACTTCTGACTCAGTTTATTAAGGCTTAGTTGGCTTACAGTATGCTATACAGTATATGCATTCAAGTTTAAAGTTCAAATGAACTTGTCTATATATGAGAAAATATAAAGACATTGCCATTAATCTTCTAATTTGAGTTAAATTGAATTTATAATCAACCACCAAAGTTTGTATTCCTAACCAATAACCTCATGTTCTAATTCAGATAATCTTCCAACGATCAGATGTTATGCTCCAGGTTTATTCTTAAGAATTGATATTGGGGCACACATGATTAGGAACTTGTTTGGAATAAATTGGATTGACCATCATGTGTTGCTGGTGGCCAATACTACCATCAACCTTCCTCTCTTGGTTGTTGGTTTGGTTTATCCAAGACCGGTCATCCGCTGACCTTTGTTCTCAAAGGAAAATACCCCGACAGCCTCCTCCTGCAGCTGATAAGCAGGCCTAATATTAGCCCTGCTGTTAAAATAGAACAGCTTGTTTTGTAATGTGATTTCACACAGAAAGACCACTTCCCATTAGAGTTGTGTTTTATACACAGACTATGCATGTTTTCTATTTTCCTCTCCAATCAATCAAACGCTTCTTTCATTCTGAGTATTAGTGAAGTGCTGTTTGTGTGTTTCACCTGATTCTGACAAATGCTTTCAAAAATAGTCTGCACCTCCTGCTAGCTGGCCCTCTGGGTGGTGGTACTCAGGAGGACTTTTACTTTGTAAAACACACCCTAATGTACCACACTAATGACTCTTTAGGAATAAAAAGCAAGCAAAGGAAAAAGTTAATATCTTTATGGACAATTGTTCTCTTGACCACATCCTGTCTTCCTCTCTCCCCCTCTCCCCCTTTCTCTCTCTCTCTCTCTCTCTCTCTCTCTCTCTCTCTCTCTCTCTCTCTTCTCTCTCTCTCCTCTCTCTCTCTCTCTCTCTCTCTCTCTCTCTGGTAGAAGGAGCCATGTCTCGACCGCCCTCCATCCACACCACCCCCCAATCGTACCGCATCAGTGAGAGAGACCTGACAGAAATCCAGCTCCACTCAGTGGACTCCATCAATGACCTGCACCGCATGTACTCTGCAGAGCACAGAGGTACACACACACACACCTGCATGAAATAGACACATGCAAGCATACACACACTGCATGAAAACACACTGTACCTCAAGCAAGGCCCAAACAATATACAGACAACTTGCACAAATAAATATATGCAGGTATAACACAAATCAAATCAAAACAAACCAAACCCACTGAAACATAATTCCATGTACAAATATATGCCCAATTTGCAAATATATGCAGATTCTGATTGAAACACAGTAAAGTGTACGACACCATGCGACGGTTTGTCAGAACTGACTCCGTTTTCATCCTCTAGGCCTGCAACTGCCTCCCTCACCTGCCTACAGCCCGTCGTCCAATGGAAACCTCCGATTCACGGGCGTGACCGACGTCAATCAAACGGGCCAGCCAATCAGCAGCAAATGGCAGAAACACTTACGGGACACGTGGTCGTCTGGCTCGTCGAGGGTCTACGCTGCCGCCTGTGGGGTCATCACGCTCTTACTGCTCACGCTGTGCCTCGCGATCTACTTCCTGGGTCAGACTCCTTCATTCATTCATAATACTGTCTCTTATACATCATGCAATGCAATGTAGGGGATGCTGTTGTCATGAGGTATCATTACATATATATTTAGTTTGTGTTTAATTCATGATAAATCCTGCCCCTTTATTCAGCATGTTTATGCAAATTATATGAATTATATAATTTATTGTGATTTCCTCTTTCAGTTCAACAGGGCGGCGCTATACGGACACTCACAGAGGCCGTGAGAGAGAAACAGGACGTTTCCATGAAGATATCCCAGCTGATTCAGGAACTACAGGCTCTGAGGCACAACCTGACAGCTCTGAGAGACAGGCCTTGAAGACACACGTGCACACACACACACACACATGGATGGCTCTACAGTACAAGAGAGAGAGAGAGACGATATCATCCCTTGACAGCCTTGGTAGATTGACAGTTTTTCGCTTTATTTACTTTTATCTTTGTAAATTCTTTAGGGAAACAAAGTAGAGACGTCAAAATCCACAGCCGTACTTTTGTTTATTTATTCAGAACCAACTTTAGAGTGGCACATTAGGACAGGCTTTCTTACGCAGTGTGGACACTGACCCAACATTCTTTCCTAAACTTTCCACCAAGAGAAAGGAGTCTTGGGAAAAACCTTTGAAAAATCGACTTCAATTAATAGCAGGCATGGCACTGCAGTCTTACAATATGCACAGCAGGCTACATGTTTTGAAAAACAAATCAATGTTAGTTGATGAATACAATAATCTGTAATGTGTTGAAGATGTCTTATATCCTGGTTATAATCTAGTTCCTAGTATGCTTTAGAAAGCTTTATAAATGATATTGTAATTCACAAAGAGTGATCAATGCGTGGAAGCTGAGGGGAATGCAGTGGATGCCATGGATTATGACCGCCGGACCAGACAGATGTTTGGATATCGTACACGGTCACATGGTCAGAGCTCCTCCCCACAGCGCTTCCCGGCCCAGCCGCGATAGCAGTGGCACAGGAAGTGTTTGGAGAACGCCACTGACCCCCGCCCGCCGCCGTGGCCACCGTCGCCGCCACCGGAGGCCTGGTCAGGGATCAGGTGACCGACGGCGGGATGCCGTCTGGCGCAGCGGCCGTTGCCACTGCAGTGGCGCTGGCTGCAGCGCTGGGTGCGGTTGCGCAGCTTGCGGACGTAGCGGCCAAGCGTGCTGCGCAGGTAGTCCCTGAGGAGCACACAGTGGTCCTGGGGAGGGAGGAGAGGCGGGACCAGGGTTCAGCCATTATGGTGCGTTCATGTTAAGGTGGGAAGCTTCAGAGTATGGGCTAAAAAGCCTTCAAAGTGAATTGTAGCAACAACATGAGTGTTTTCTGGTTTTCTGCAGACTTTCTGGTCTGGTATTTGTGGGCAGCATGCTTAATGATGAACAAACAAAACAGGATCATATGAAGGATAACTTATAGGATTAATAATAAATCATGCTTCCTAAACAAATGCTCTGGTGCCTGATTTGATATTTCGACACATAAAAATGATATATAACAATTTCAATTAAATGTCACATTTGTTCACATTCGCTTTGAAAAAAGTCCTTTTAGCACCGATTTGCCCATAAATCCAAAACAATGACACACACGCACACACACTGACCTTTGACTTGGCGAATTGCAATTCTCCCCACATCACCACTCCAGCTGCCCCCAGAGCAGCAGCCTCCCCAAGTGTGTTCTCTAGGTCTGTCTATACACACACACACACACACACACACACACACACACACACACACACACACACACACACACACACACACACACACACACACACACACACACACACACACACACACACACACACACACACACACACACACACAGTTTCTGTTGGTTTTTGTGTGTGGAGTAGCAGAGTGTGTGTGTTTGTCATGCCATCTGTGTATCCACACATGGCCATCTGTGTCATACCTCATTGAGGAAGTCCAGCGTGTGTGTGAACGCCAGTCTGGCGTAGGGGAGGACGGGCGTGGCCTGATTAGAGGTGTTGCCATGACGCCAGATGGAGCCCACCCTCAGAGCCTCCAGTACTCTGTGTCTGAGGGGAGGAGAGGACATCACGCATGAACACACACACGCACACACGCACGCAGCCGGTCTTGCATTCTTTCTCGCTCACGCTCGCATAGACGCACATGCACACGCACACGCACACGCACACACACACACACACACACACACATACACATACACATACACATACACACACACAGGTGTTGCCCTCCTACCTGACCATGAGTCCAGCCTCCTGGGCCCCGGCCAGCCTCCTGGGCAGGTAGATGCTGGGGTACAGAGCGGTGGACTCGTTCCACAGCCAGTCTAGCCGGTTATTCAGCCTCCTGGTCCCTGGGTGGCACTGTCCCGTGTAGTTAGCCCCTGGCGACAGGACACAAGCCAAGCGGACACGGCACAGCATGAGCCCAGGTCTAAAGAAAGCTCTGTTGCTACCCGGTTTGTTGAGTTAAGTGACTGCCGTGTTGAACTGTTGAAGCAGTGATAAATGTTCACGTCCTGCATTTATTTCATTTTATTTCTACGACTCATATTGTGTATATCGATGCATTCTTTTGTGCATTTGTTGTACTTTTTTTCATTCTCATGACCTGTCCTGTACTTGTGTGGTGACACCCTGGGATTATTACCCTGGGATTATTACATTATTACATAATCTTATAGTATTTTACATAGTTAGATGACACCTTCTCACCTCCCAGCCTGCTTCTCCTCCCACTCTTCCTCTTCTTCCTCCCCTTCCTCCCCTTCCTCCCCCCTTGGGTTCGTTGTAGCAGGCAGGCAACCCATAGAAGCCCCAGAGCCCTCCGGGGCGACTGGTGACCCCCAGCCTCAGCGTCTCCCCCATCACCTGGCGCGCCCCCTCCTCAAACTCCCTCCTGGCCTCCGCCGCCACCTCCTTCTTCCCCCCCGCCGCCAGTTCCGACCGCTCCCGCCGCACGCGCCGCTTGGATCGCCGGCGGTACACGGCCTTGGCGCCGAAGTTGCGCGCCCACAGCGGCCGCCAGTCCTCCCAGTCGATGACGGCGAGGCCGGTGAAGTCGGGCCGCAGCCGGTCGGCGATCTGGCCCTTAGCGAGGGCCAGGTGGGCCCCGAGGTCGGCGTTCTGCGGCAGGCCACCGTTGACCTCGGTGCCGTCGCGGGAGATGAAGGGGTAGAGGCCCAGGTGGTCGCGATAGAAGATGCTCATGTTCTGGAGACGCAAGGAGTGGCAGTGCGTTAGTGAGGGTCTGCTGCGGTCCTCGCCTCTGGAGGAACTCTCCAAATCACTTTGTGTGTAACTCATTTTAGTTTCATCTTATTAACTGACACGCATCTCTGAGAATCTGATGTGTGCTGTTCCCTTTAACTGTCGTTCTTGTTGCATTGTTTCACGTGGTAAGCGCACAGTGATGCTGCTTTGCATGATAAGCGTGAGAAAATAAAGTTCCGTTTGATTGATATGAGAAACAGCATAATAAGAGTTTAGTGCTCAAATATTTACACGTTATAATTAATTTGCAAAGATTATTTACCTCCTGAGCTAGACTGACAAACCAAACACTGCGGATTTTCAATGTTATCTCTATCTGCATTCGGGATGTAGTGTGAAAATCGCCTGCAGTTGTTGCTGATGCTCTCTGTGTCCCTGGGGCACGACTCTAATACTACAAAAGGTTTTAAGATTAAACGATCTGTGGCCCCAATTCGACCAGAGTTCAACAAATGGCCGAAGTGAGTCTGAGAGAGGATCCTGAACTGTCCTGAACCTGATCCTGTCTTGTTATCTCCACCACTGTCCACCAACAGGACTTCCGTTCTCTTCTCTTACTTCCTAGGAGCTGTGTAGTCAGTTATCAGTCCCCCGGTGCAGAGAGGAATAAGAACATAACAAGAAGACCAACAAACAACGACAAGGAATATAAATATGTTGTCAAATATGTCAAATCTCCCTCTATCGGGAGTCCCGCCCTCTCTCTCTTGCCGCTAAACCCATGTATGGGTTTAGCAATGCTCAAAAAGCAATGCTCAGAAGCCCCCACCCCCCCCCCCCCCCTCTCTCTCTCACCAATATACGCACAATTGGGGCGTCCCTGTTCCAGGCCTTCCATCGTGAGAAGGGAACACCGGGAACAAGGTTACTACTAGTGACTCCTAACCTGACACGCCAGATGGTTTGTTTCACAGAACCATTTGGTAAGTCATCATTGGAACCATCTATCGCCATGGTTGTTTCTGAACATACAGTTGCTTCTCGCCATCGCCACACTGAAGCCACGCCCCCGTCGCTGCCGGAAGAAGGATAATTGGTCCGAACCACTGGTGGTTTTTTGACACAAACGTATATAGCTTGAAGCTTGGCCAAACTGAGCCTAAGAGAGAAAGAGAACGTGAACTTTGGGCGAAGTGATTGCTGCTGGTCGCCTCCACTCACCTGGCCCAGGAAGTGCTCGTGTGTGTTCACCACGATGTCAAAGTCGTCCAGGTTGAGCTGTACCCCGTGGCGCTGCTCACACCCGGCGGTGGGCATGTTCCAGACCACCACGAAGGGGCGGTCCGTCACCACCGGCGAGGAGGCCTCCAGGGCGGTGGGGGGAGCAGAAGAACGGGGGAGGCGGCGGGGGTTGGTGGGCTGCTCGCTGGAGCACGGTGGAGGAGAGACGAGGAGGAGGAGGAGGAGGGGGAGGAGGAGGAGGAGCAGGGGGAGGAAGGGGATGTGGAGCGTACGGAGGGGAGGCGGCTCCATGTGGCTGCTGGGAGGGTACGACCTTCGCCCTGAAGGGAGAGAGGAGGTGAACTCTTAGGGGCTGTGCATTTAGTGGCTTAAGCGGAGAAGAGTGACATAAAGGGTGTGAAGTTAAAATAAGATAATACAATAGAAGGAAGGGCAAGAAGGAAGAAAGATTGTCGTACGATGTGCTCAGATGTCCTTCAACAGATATCTGGTTTAAAGAACTGACAGCAATGTTGCTATCTTTGTTTTGGAACCAATGTGGGCAGAATGGACAGGGCCATACTGCATGCAAAATAACACTGTCACTGTTGAAAGAACATTTCATTGTAAACAGTTTTCCCTGTGTGCGTGCGTGTCGACCTAATGGTACCCAGCCCCCCCCCCCAGCACCCAGAGTCTCATCAGCCTGACTGGGGCCAGGTGAGGCTGCTTATAAACCAGCCACCAAACACACCTTTAAAGTTATGTCTATGTAACGACAATAAAGCCACTTAATAATGTGAATGTGACATGAAAGGTGAATTAAACACGACAATAAAGAATCAACATGGTGGGAAAATGTATTTATTTATTAAAATATATTATTGCTGGTCTCTTTTTGTATAAAGCACATCATCTTCAAAGCTGATATGGCATTCTTTCAAGGCAAATTACTGAGCACTTCAGATTATTATAGGACATACTTAGCACATTTACATAAAGTAACTTGATCAGTTTAAGACCTTTTTGGGATTGTTACATGTTGATCTGTATGATACTATTTAAGTTAAAAGAACTCCACAGCAACAACCAGGGCCACATTTTATCTGGGTTTCTGTTCTTTGCTTCAGATGTCTTTGTGCATCCAGAATATGGGCGTTCCCATGCCGTCCCGGTAAGGCGTGTCAATCATGGTCATGTGACCACCCTGCTCTACTGCTGATGGCTTGAGAGAGACAGGAGGAGGAGGAGGAGGAGGGACGGAGTAAAGAGGGGATGAAGGAGCAACGAAGGGGAGAGGAGGTGGTGGCGGTGGGGGAGGTGGTGGGGGAGGGATGGAGGGAGGCGGAGGCGGTGGTGGAGGAATAGAGTGAGGAGGTGGTACTGGAGGATGAAGAGGAGGAGTCAGTGCTCCTGGCGAGATTGACGGAGGCGAGGGCCGCACAAGCTGCAGCAGCGTCTCCATGGGAATGACGGAGGCCAAGGAGCCGGCGCTCTGCACGGGGGCCGAGGGGGCGTAGCCCAGGTGGCCATAGAATCGCTGCTTGTCGTGGGTGGTGAGGCACAGGCGGAGGAACCCGCGGCCGCGTGCGTAGCGCTCCGTCCGCTCCATCAGCACGCGACCGTAGCCCTTGCCCCGCTCCGCCTCAGACACCACCACCGACTCCACGAAGAGGCTGGCCCCGTGACCTACGACCCGGGAGAGGCGGGCGTGGCCCAGCACGCGCTCAGCCCCCGGGGAGCCGGCGAGCAGCGCCAGGTTGACGGGGAACTCCTGGCAGGACTTCTGCAGGGCGTGGAGCCGCGCGCCCTCGCTCCGCTGCCACTGGCTGTTGACCAGCTGGGCGCAGGGGAGCAACAGGTCCGGCCGCTGGTGGATGGGCACCACGCGGAGCTCCTCCTCCTGGTGATGTTCATGACCACAGCCATGAGGTCCCGTGTCCCCGGGAGCTGGGGGGTTTCTATGGGAACCGCGAGGGGGTTTGGCTTCATCGGCCGGAGCGAGCCGGAGGTTCTCGGTCGGTTGAGGGCACGCTGATGTGCCATTTTTCTCTGTTTGGTTTGGAGAGTCCGATGTTTCTGGCGAGTCGCACCTGTTGTGATGAGGAGGGGGTCGGAGGAGAAATCATCTGTCATTCATCGTCTTCATGAGCTGCTGAATTCATTCTCTTTGCTGACCAAACACCCATGCAAAGGTCTCCTCACACAGCCTGACACGGACCGACTAGCTCAGCTTGTGCTATATTCATAACACATGCTCATATCTTGTAATGCATGCTCTATAATACAGCTTTAACACATGTGTGTAATCTATTGCAGGTGTTGCACATGCTTTACCCATTGAAAGAGTATATTTCACAATATTTTTCTTGCAATGCCAGGCTCTCTGACCTTTTTGGATCATGCAATCCTAATTTTGATTCCCGAGGACTACCACAAATCGTAATAAATGTAGAGGCATCTTTTTGGCTCAAACACACTTCTGCTTGCATTTGTGTCTGCAAGGATGAAGCATACATGGAGGCCTCTTGTCTTGTAAAGACGAGAAGGCATCGGTGAATAGAGAAGTAGGTCTTGACCCAACACACAAACCACAGAGCAGAGTGAGTTCGTCCTCACAAAAAGAGAAGAGATGACTTGAAGGAACAAGGATCCACCTCAAAAGGTCTCCAATTATGAACAAGCAAAAACTCCACTCTGCAGACAGTTACTCCTGTGTAGGCTGAAGGCTCCCTCCTACCCACTATGTGACTTTTAAAGTCGAAGAGAATAACTTCAGCGTTTTGTCACACAATACACAGGTAATGAAGGTACTATTTACCAAACAGAGACATTCTGCTGTAATCTTTGTTGCTGTGGAGTTTCGGGCTGTTGTATCATACTCCCAATTGGATTCGGGCTCCATGTATGGTTTGGTTTGAGAACTTTCCATTTCCAATCAATAACGAGGAATTAGATGTTACTTTGAAATGAAGATAGCAGGGCCTCTTTAATGTGAGACTTTCCACCAACATCAACAGCCTTGAATACGCCAAATATCGCTGTCACTTATCACACACACACACACACACACACACACACACACACACACACACACACACACACACACACACACACACACACACACACACACACACACACACACACACACACACACACACACACACACACACACACACACACTTCTGCTGCATTTGTGTCTGCAAGGATGAAGCATACATGGAGGCCTCTTGTCTTGTAAAGACGAGAAGATGTCGGTGAATAGAGAAGTAGGTCTTGACCCAACACACAAACCACAGAGCAGAGTGAGTTCGTGCTAACAAAAAGAGAAGAGACGACTTGAAGGATCAAGGATCCACCTCAAAAGGTCTCCAATTATGAACAAGCAAAAACTCCACTCTACAGACACACACACACACACACACACACACACACACACACACACACACACTCCTATTAGAGGTAGAATCTACATTTGGGTGGGGCAATATGGAAGTTGATCAAAATAAAAAATGTTTTACACAGTAATGATATCAATGATATGAATCACAATATGCTTAAGAACATCCTAAACCACCAAATGAAGATACGCTTATATAGTTTTATACGGTGGGGTATCAGACTAGTTTCTTATACGGTGGGGTATCAGACTAGTCTCTTATACGGTGGGGTATCAGACTAGTCTCTTATACGGTGGGGTATCAGACTAGTCTCTTATACGGTGGGGTATCAGACTAGTCTCTTATACGGTGGGGTATCAGACTAGTCTCTTATACGGTGGGGTATCAGACTAGTCTCTTATACGGTGGGGTATCAGACTAGTCTCTTATACGGTGGGGTATCAGACTAGTCTCTTATACGGTGGGGTATCAGACTAGTTTCTTATACGGTGGGGTATCAGACTAGTTTCTTATACGGTGGGGTATCAGACTAGTTTCTTATACGGTGGGGTATCAGTCTAGTGGTTTCTTATAAGGTGGGGTATCAGACTAGTGGTTTCTTATAAGGTGGGGTATCAGACTAGTTTCTTATACGGTGGGGTTTCAGCAATATTCCCAAGTGTGAAGACTATCAGATGAACAGTTGTCGAGAAAATCGAATAACAGACATATATACATCCCTACATACAGTTGTGGTCAAAAGTTTACATACACTTGTAAAGAACATGTATGTCATGGCAGTCCAGAGTTTCCAATAATTTCTACAACTCTTATTTTTCTGTGATAGAATGATTGGAGCACATACTTCTTTGTCACAAAAAACATTCATGAAGTTTGGTTCTTTTATGAATTTATTATGGGTCTACTGAAAATGTGACCAAATCTGCTGGGTCAAATATATACATACAGCAATGCTAATATTCCAAGAATTTGGAGGTAATCCTCCTTCTTCATTATTCCATTTACTTTCTGTAAAGCACCAGTTCCATTGGCAGCAAAACAGGCCCAGAGCATAATACTACCACCACCATGCATGGTGTTCTTGGGGTTAAAGGCCTTAAGGCCAGTCGAGCCTTAAGGTGCCGCTTATGGAGCAAAGGCTTCCTTCTTGCACGGCAGCCTCTCAGCCCATGGAGATGTAAAACACGCTTGACTGTGGACACTGACACCTGTGTTCCAGCAGCTTCTAATTCATTGCAGACCTGCTTTTTGGTGGTTCTCGGTTGACTCTTGACCATCCTGACCAATTTTCTCTCATCAGCAGATGATAGCTTGCGTTTTCTTCCTGATCGTGGCAGTGACACAACTGTGCCATTCACTTTATACTTACAAATCTATATACATACATCTCGGGACCTGTAGCTGCTTTGAAATTGCTCCAATCATAATCACTCACAAGAAGTTAAGAGGCCACAAAGCTAATTTGATTGACACAACTTTCTACATCACCTAAATTGATCATTCATGTTGCTGTATGTATATTTTTGACCCAGCAGATTTGGTCACATTTTCAATAGACCCATAATAACTTCATAAAAGAACCAAAGGTCATGAATGTTTTTTGTGACAAAGAAGTATGTGCTCCAATCACTCTATCACAGAAAAATAAGAGTTGTAGAAATTATTGGAAACTCTGGACTGCCATGACATACATTTTATTTACAAGTGTATGTAAACTTTTGACCACAACTGTACATAGATTCCTCTAATAGACCCTTTAATCACAGCAGCAAAAACACAGGTGTTCATAACATTAATTATGCGTATATTGGATTTAGGTCTGGCAGTGTACCAGTTCAGAAAACTAGTCCAGTAAATATACATTGACCATGCTGGTGCTGCGACAGACAGACAGACATAAAACCCACTTAACCCATTTTAACCTAATGTTAAAATGAATGTTTGAATTAATGTTACTTTACCCTGTTACCCTGACTATCTGTGAAAATGGTCTATTAAAGTTAGATGATGGTCATCATGATTAATTGCTGCCCAGCCCTTCATCCAATTCTACAATTAGGCCTACAACTGGAAGAAGACGCCAGCTCACGTGGGTACACCAGCTCAGGTGAGTACACCAGCCCAGGTGAGTACACCAGCCCAGGTGAGTACACCAGCTCAGGTGAGTACACCAGCTCAGGTGAGTACACCAGCTCAGGTGAGTACACCAGAAGACAAGGAGGAATCCTCAACCAAAGTGAGGCGGACTCACCGGTGGAGCAGAAGAGAGTGCAGCCGGACAGCGAGCCTTTGGTGAGGGATGAGACGAGAGGAACGCAGCGCTCTCTCACAAGCTATGAGTTCTGAGCTTGTCAGCCCCGACGGGCACCCTCCGCTACCATCATGATGACACGTTAGAAAACAAGGATGTTGAGAGGACGCAACAGGAAGCCGTGCATAGGGCAGATAATCTAACGACAGATAGGGCAGCTGTCACTCACTCAGGACCGTGACTTTCCGTTTATTTATGGTGAAATCATGGTCGAGGTTCTTCTTAGCAACTTGCTCAAGGACACTGGGGACGTAGTCTGCCTGTCTCTAGAGACCATGCCCCCTTCCCCGCACCCATCTTCATCTACCACTCTTCCTCATGGAGAACCTCTTCACTGTTTTTTTTCCTTTGGATAAGAAGTTTTTGTTTTTGGTTGACTGATGTTTCACATTTTGGCTGATGTACATTGGGGGACTGTATTATATGATACAGCTTCCAAGACGATGGTTAAACCAAATAAGCTAACTGGTCAGTGACCTGTTAATGTGTAAACGTTATGTGATGAGTGTGACCTGAGGTCACAATCGTAAGAAAGTGTTGAGTGTAAGTGTTGAGGTGTCCCTGAGCAAGACACCATCTAACCCTAACTGCTCCTGATGTGTTGGTAGGAGGCAATACTGTGAAGCGCTTTGGATAAAAGCGATGTATAAATGCAATTACTTAATATTGCACCTGGCCAACACGGGCCTTCATCATACTGTGGATGCGTTCTTGAAATTAATAAGGCTTCAGGCCTCTGCTCATGCAAATTGAGTGCACCTGCTCTCGTTTGTCCTTAAAATATTTTATGGCTGAAGAGCGCCCTATGAGTCTTAAAACATAAGCACCCATTTATTATGTGTAAAATTATGGAAATATATATGGGAGGAGCAAGTCGGGGTTAGGTTATCTTGCTTTAATTACAGATGGACTGGGGACATTGGAGTTCAAACCCAGAACCTTGCGGCTGGGAGTCAACACCTGACCTCCACCCCCAGACCCAGATCTGGAGCGCAGCAGGTCTACACAAGTACAGACGTGGCCTATACTCTTAACGCATATCGGCATAGGCTACGTATTTCAGTAACACACCTGCTGACAACACCAATGGACTTATAAGAACAACGTGTAGTACCCGGTAGTAAGTACCCGACCCGTAGGGTGGGGTTCCTAGGATGGCAACGGAAGGTTTTGCCTTGACCACGCCCCCCAAATAATTGTATTGGTGGCCTCCTCTTCTTCTTCTTCTTCTTCTTCTTTAGGTGTTGACCGATATTTTTTTGTCTATAGGGTTGACACCGGTCAGCCTCCGCTATGTTGTTAGGATTACAGTTGAAACAATAGACAGCCTGCATTAAATACGTTGTGTCTTTGAGATTTATGAAGTGTTCTATAAATAAAAACGAAAAAATTTAAATAGAGAGCTGTTTTTCCGTTTTTGTTGCTTTAATCAAAAAACGAACAACAGGAACTAGAGAATCAGGGGGATTTCTGCTGCCACCCCTGGGGAACCAGAGAACTAGGGGGAGATTATGAATGATATGGGGAGACTCTCAGCAGGCTTAACGTGTCCCACAGACCCCCTGGACCCCCTAGATCTTTGACTCCGTTTCCAAGATAGCAACGAACAGAAAAGCTATTAACTCTATTACCTCTCAAATAATCAGGAAATTACTTTGTAATCAATGTTATGTAATAGTTTTTATTAAGTAATTTACTTTCTCCATCTCCAGAACCCAGTCTGGGTCTTTGGGGGGTCTGTGGAACAAAGCCAGGCCGCTCCTGGTGGTTCTGAGCTTCTATTTTGAAATACTTTGACTTCCGTGTCATTATCTGATGATATTCAGACCAATCACCAGCACCAGCACCATTATTCATATTATTAGTCTACTTAGGAATAATAATTTAATAATACCACCACCATTAT
>PIJE02000083.1:606472-701472 GCA_002895965.2 Coryphaenoides rupestris | reverse complement strand
GTGGCCACGATGGTGGCGGCGCGTGGCGTGTTGTACATGAGCGCCAGCTCTCCGAAGCTGCCTTTGTTGTTGTACTGGCCGACACACACGGCTGATACCACGATGTCATACACACCCCTGCACCACAGAGACAGAAGACACACACACAGGGAGAGAGACGGGGAGGCAGATGTGACCCGGTTATTTTCCAATGCCAAGGAAGCTCTTTTGAAATGAGTTGAGAGAGAGAGAGAGAGAGAGAGAGAGAGAGATGGGGAGACAGAGAGAGAGAGGGGGGGAGAGAGAGGAGGGAGGAGAGAGAGAGAGGGGGAGACAGCGATGGGAGACGGAGAGAGAGGGATGGGGAGGGGACAGAGATAGAGCGAGAGTGTGATGGGGAGACAGAGACAAAAGGGGGGGGGAGGGAGAGAGAGGGATGGGGAGACAGAGAGAGAGGGGGGGATGGAGAAAGAGAGGGGGACACAGAGAGGGAGGGGGGGACAGAGAGTGTGAGAGAGTGCTGGGGAGACAGAGACAGGGCAGAGGGAATACGTAATAAGAATCAGATGGTGAATGGTGTGATCCAGTGAAGGACTCATCACGTCTTTCTCCTAGCTGCTTCAGCCAGGCTGGGATGTCTGGCCCATCCATCTGTTTTAACAACCCTGGAGTGCATCTGGAGTCCACACACCCACATACACACATACAGTGTGTGTATGTGCGCTCAAAGCGCATTATACATATGCTTGAGTGTGTAATCATGTGATTAAGTAAGGAGGCTTCGTGTCTTTATCCCTCACTCCCAATTAAATAAGCTTTATTGACATGCCTGTTTGGAGACAATGTTGCCAAAGCAGTTGACCTAGAACACTAACCAGCGTAACAACAATAAACACAAACTGATACTGAAGTTCAGTGCATGTGTGCATGTGTGTGCACGTGTGTATGTGTTGGAGCAGCAGTGTTTGCTTTACATCTTTTGTTGACGTCCCTTTCCCTCTCCAAAGATTTAGCTGGGACTAGGTGACACAATACAGTTACAGAGACTGATTAACCGGCAATTTTGAATGGCAGTCTGTGCCGTGATTGGCCCGAGACTGGGCTGTAAGCCCCCCCATTGCCGGTATGAACCTGGGAATGAATGGGATGAGAGTGTGAGATGATCAGTGGACTGACCGGACACACCAGGCTCAGCACATGAGGGCAACTATACCCAGAGCTCGCCTGTAGTAGCATAGCAATTCAGGTCGAGACAGGCAGGAGAGAATAGGGAAACGGAAAGAAGGACACACAGAGAGAGGCGGATAGAGAAGAGACAAGACATGAGGTTAGAGACAGGGAGTAGAAGAGAGGTAGAGACAGAGGGAGGAGAGAGGTAGAGACAGGGAGAAAGAGAGGTAGAGACAGAGGGGGGTAGAGGTAGAGAGAGGTAGAGACCGGGAGAAAGAGAGGTAGAGACGGGGAGGTTGACAAAGAGGCAGGGTTCATAGGGTTCTGCTCACACAGAACAGTATATGGGTGGGCTTTATGTCAAATATGAAATGATAATATGATGAAATGAATAAAACATGTATATAATGTACATATAAATATACTCAAATCTTATTTTCAATTATAGCTATTCATTTGTGCGTGTGTGTGTGTATATATATATATATATATATATATTATATAAAAATAAAAGACGTTGGGTCTCGTCTGGTTTGGGCTGAAGTCCAGCAGGACGAAGGGCCATGACCGTGATCATATTACAATACCTTAACCACACACAACACACACACACACACACACACACACACCCCTATCTGTGTGATGATAACAGTGTGGACAGCGTGATACGGGGGGGATGATATTGTTTCCCGCCGGCGGTGGCCGGGAGACGGGGGCTGACGTCTCCGCGGCCCCCTCACTGAGCTCGCCTAAACACAAGTCTGCACGGCCACCTCTCATTACTGGAGGTGCGTACGTGCGTGTGTGCGAGAAGAGAGAGAGAGAAGAGAGAGCGAGAGAGAGAGAGAGAGAGAGCGAGAGAGAGAGACTAGTGTACATGAGTGAGTGAGTTTGAGTGAGCGAGTGAACAAGTGTTCTTGCTTGGCGTCTCATCTCTGTGTTTAGCCAGGCACGAACACCGCCCCGATGCTTACACTACCTGCCTGCCATCTAAATGCTGTGTTGTCATTCCCTCCCTCCCCCTCCCTCTCTCCTCTCCGCCTCCCTTCCTCTCTCCCGCCTCTCCCCCAATGTCTCTCTGCAGGCGGCTGCAGGGGAAAGCCCTGGAACAGCGTGTGATGGTGGCGAGGCTGAGCCGCTTCCAAAGGTCATGGCCTGTCGCCTGGAACCGGGAACACGCCGGCTCCGGAGCAGCCGTGTGTACATGTGCGTGTGTGTGTGTGTGCGTGTGTGCGTGTTGTGCATACATGCGTGGAGAGGTGGAGATGACAGCTGAAGTAGTACAAGGAGGGAGAATCTAACCACACACACACAGCTTTGTAGGTGAAGGCTGGAACATGCTCGCCTGTTCACAATCTAACCTCGACAACGCGGGAGTGGAGGAGAGTGGAGAGAGGCCGGCCCTGAACGCAAGTGAAAACACAGCTCAACCGTCGGTGACACACACACACACCACACACACACACACACACACACACACACACACACACACACACACACACACACACACACACACACACACACACACACACACACACGAGTGGAATCCATCCAACATTGAAAACAGCGTGGACACTTGCACACAAAAAACACACCAATATCAAATGACCACAACCCTGGAGAGCTAACTACCAGGCTGTGAAAGTAATGAACCCTCCCTCGTGATAAAAGGGCTTCTGTATCCCCAGCGCCTCCAAGAGTGCTGACGTGTCCGTTAAATGCCGGTACGTCAGTTTAAATGACGGTGCGTCGCTGAGCCTGCGTCAACAGGAAAGTCGGCTGGGTGCGACCGCGCCGTTGGTCGAGGTAGTAGGTCCACAGGAAGTGACAGAGGTGACCTTTACAGGTACTGTACCACACACACACACACACACACACACACACACACACACACACACACACACACACACACACACACACACACACACACACACACACACACACACACACACACACACACACACACACACACACACACACACACACGCGAGAGGGCGAGGGAGTTGTATGATAATCTGGGGCTTCATATGTGCACACATGATCCGTATGAACCGTAATAACCAGGCGCTATTTGTGACTCCAGTCTGTACTCCGCTTGGTCAACGCATATTCTACCTACTGCTCGTAAACATGTATTCATAAGATGGAGATGTGTGCCATCGACATGTAAGCAGACACATAAGCAGACAGAGCACATGTATGTATGTACTGTATGTATGTACAGTTATGGTCAAAAGTTTACATACACTTGTAAAGAACATGTATGTCATGGCAGTCCAATAATTATATAAATAAAGAGTTTCCAATAATTTCTACAACTCTTATTTTTCTGTGATAGTGATTGGAGCACATACTTCTTTGTCACAAAAAACATTCATGAAGTTTGGTTCTTTTATGAATTTATTATGGGTCTACTGAAAATGTGACCAAATCTGCTGGGTCAAAAATATACATACAGCAACATGAATGATCAATTTAGGTGATGTAGAAAGTTGTGTCAATCAAATTAGGTCTGAATTAGAACCTGCTGGAACACAGGTGTCAGTGTCCACAGTCAAGTGTATGTATATATATATATATATATATATATATATATATATATATATATGTGTGCGTGCGTGCGTGCGTGCGTGTGTGTACCTGTCTATGACGTAGAAGTTGTCTCCGTCGTCTCCCTGGTCAATGACGTGGTCCTTGGTTTGCACCACCAGCTCAAACATGGCGTCCAGGACCTGTGAGAACTGCTCCTGCAGACCCAGAGAGAGACAACACATCAGTAGAAGCAGAGGGGTGTGTGTGTGTGTGTGTGTGTGTGTGTGTGCGTGCGTGCGTGCGTGCGTGCGTGCGTGCGTGCGTGCGTGCGTGCGTGCGTACCTGGTCGAGGGTCTTGAACAGCAGGATGTCTCGGCAGGCCTCCTGCAGTCGGCAGCGCTGCACGTCTGTTTTAGGATGAACCACTCGGGGCTCTGTGTCTTCTCCTCATCATCTGGGTTGAACGCCTCTGCACACACTGCAGGAGCACACACACAGCAGGTTAGAGACACACACACACACACCAGTGTCTCTCACACACACACACCAGTGTCTCACACACACACACACCAGTGTCTCACACACACACACACCAGTGTCTCACACACACACACACACACACACACACACCAGGGTAAACAGGATTGCACACAAACATCAACACAGACACAATATAATTACCAAATGTCTGTGGGCCATCATTCAAATGAATACCGTTCTCGAAGGAGATTGATAGTGCCGCTGTGATATTTTGATTGGAATATTTTATTGCTTTCCCTGATATTCGATCTTTTTTTTTTACTACTTTTTGACACACACACACACACACACACACACACACACACACACACACACACAACACACACACACACACACACACACACACACACACACACACACACACACACACACACACACACACACACACACACACACACACACACACCCCCACCCACCCACCCACCCACCCACCCACCTCTGGGAACAGCAGTCCAAGCACATTGAAATGTTTTGAACACAACGGGCCAAACTAAAAGACAAAATTAACAGACAAGGTTGTTCTGAGCACTAAACGCTGCAACAATCTCCACCCATTTCCCCCCCGTCCAATTATTGCACCAGTGAAGGACATTGAAAAGGCTAACAAATGTGCACATCCACCCAAAGCGCGCACACACACACGCACGCGCGCACACAAGCAGTTTTGAACTGGGTTACCCTTTCTTGTGTCCTGTTACACATGTAAGTAAGGGGGAACGTATGGTTACAAAAAAGTCATATTGCGTTTATTTTGACTTATATCGCGATATGACTGATATATTAGTGGGAATGATCATTTTTGCATTTGCATTTTACAATTTTCATTTTCACTGAAAAAACTAAAAAAATGATAATGTGACATTTGTTGGGGTACGTACCAAACCAACATGCTTTCTTACATCTGGGGAATAAAATGTTTATGCCAAGGCATCTCTGCAGCAGCACTACAGTACTTCATATATAATGGTCAAAAACAAACACACATTATTCTCAAAACATTGCAGCTCTTGCTATTTCGATGTTGCCACGTACCAACATAACAGCATGTAACTACACAGTGGGGTTAGGGGTGAGGAATGGGCAAAAATGGCCACAACCCTGGAGAGCTAACTACCAGGCTGTGAAAGTAATGAACCCTCCCTCGTGATAAAAGGGCTTCTGTATCCCCAGCGCCTCCAAGAGTGCTGACGTGTCCGTTAAATGCCGGTACGTCAGTTTAAATGACGGTGCGTCGCTGAGCCTGCGTCAACAGGAAAGTCGGCTGGGTGCGACCGCGCCGTTGGTCGAGGTAGTAGGTCCACAGGAAGTGACAGAGGTGACCTTTACAGGTACTGTACCACACACACACACACACACACACACACACAACACACACACACACACACACACACAACACACACACACACACACACACACACACACACACACACACACACACACACACACACACACACACACACACACACGCGCGAGAGGGCGAGGGAGTTGTATGATAATCTGGGGCTTCATATGTGCACACATGATCCGTATGAACCGTAATAACCAGGCGCTATTTGTGACTCCAGTCTGTACTCCGCTTGGTCAACGCATATTCTACCTACTGCTCGTAAACATGTATTCATAAGATGGAGATGTGTGCCATCGACATGTAAGCAGACACATAAGCAGACAGAGCACATGTATGTATGTACTGTATGTATGTACAGTTATGGTCAAAAGTTTACATACACTTGTAAAGAACATGTATGTCATGGCAGTCCAGAGTTTCCAATAATTTCTACAACTCTTATTTTTCTGTGATAGAGTGATTGGAGCACATACTTCTTTGTCACAAAAAACATTCATGAAGTTTGGTTCTTTTATGAATTTATTATGGGTCTACTGAAAATGTGACCAAATCTGCTGGGTCAAAAATATACATACAGCAACATGAATGATCAATTTAGGTGATGTAGAAAGTTGTGTCAATCAAATTAGGTCTGAATTAGAACCTGCTGGAACACAGGTGTCAGTGTCCACAGTCAAGTGTATGTATATATATATATATATATATATATATATATATATATATGTGTGCGTGTGCGTGCGTGCGTGCGTGCGTGCGTGTACCTGTCTATGACGTAGAAGTTGTCTCCGTCGTCTCCCTGGTCAATGACGTGGTCCTTGGTTTGCACCACCAGCTCAAACATGGCGTCCAGGACCTGTGAGAACTGCTCCTGCAGACCCAGAGAGAGACAACACATCAGTAGAAGCAGAGGGGTGTGTGTGTGTGTGTGTGTGTGTGTGTGTGTGTGTGCGTGCGTGCGTGCGTGCGTACCTGGTCGAGGGTCTTGAACAGCAGGATGTCTCGGCAGGCCTCCTGCAGTCGGCAGCGCTGCACGTCTGTTTTAGGATGAACCACTCGGGGCTCTGTGTCTTCCTCCTCATCATCTGGGTTGAACGCCTCTGCACACACTGCAGGAGCACACACACAGCAGGGTTAGAGACACACACACACACCAGTGTCTCTCACACACACACACACCAGTGTCTCACACACACACACACACACACACACACACACACACACACACACACACAGACACACACCAGGGTAAACAGGATTGCACACAAACATCAACACAGACACAATATAATTACCAAATGTCTGTGGGCCATCATTCAAATGAATACCGTTTCTCGAAGGAGGATTGATAGTGCCGCTGTGATATTTTGATTGGAATATTTTATTGCTTTCCCTGATATTCGATCTTTTTTTTTTTACTACTTTTTGACACACACACACACACACACACACACACACACACACACACACACACACACACACACACACACACACACACACACACACACACACACACACACACACACACACACACACACACAACCACACACACACACACACACACACACACACACACACACACACACACACACACACACACACCACACCTAACAGCAGTCCAAGCACATTGAAATGTTTGAACACAACGGGCCAAACTAAAAGACAAAATTAACAGACAAGGTTGTTCTGAGCACTAAACGCTGCAACAATCTCCACCCATTTCCCCCCCGTCCAATTATTGCACCAGTGAAGGACATTGAAAAGGCTAACAAATGTGCACATCCACCCAAAGCGCGCACACACACACGCACGCGCGCAGACACAAGCAGTTTTGAACTGGGTTACCCTTTCTTGTGTCCTGTTACACATGTAAGTAAGGGGGAACGTATGGTTACAAAAAAGTCATATTGCGTTTATTTTGACTTATATCGCGATATGACTGATATATTAGTGGGAATGATCATTTTTGCATTTGCATTTTACAATTTTCATTTTCACTGAAAAAACTAAAAAAATGATAATGTGACATTTGTTGGGGTACGTACCAAACCAACATGCTTTCTTACATCTGGGGAATAAAATGTTTATGCCAAGGCATCTCTGCAGCAGCACTACAGTACTTCATATATAATGGTCAAAAACAAACACACATTATTCTCAAAACATTGCAGCTCTTGCTATTTCGATGTTGCCACGTACCAACATAACAGCATGTAACTACACAGTGGGGTTAGGGGTGAGGAATGGGCAAAATGGCGAGTGGGTATTTCGGTGTATTATCAGTGTTCTTCATAAAACACGGATGAGGCAGTACTTCCTTATACTGTATTATGAAACAGCTAGCGTGACAGTTGGTCTTTAGCGGGAGAGTGGGGGCTGGCATACACAACCTGTACCACCAGGTGGAAATAATTACGACCCAGTTACCCAACAGGAAAGTGATTTCTCTTCACCGGATAACCTAGTGTGTGTGTGTGTGTGTGTGTGTGTGTGTGTGTGTGTGTGTGTTTGTGCGAATGCATGCATGTGTGCGTTTGTTTTCACACGCATCCAAGGTTGAGCGCTCCGTGTTAGCCGGAGGCTGTGTCAATCCATCAAACCAATCAGCTATTTACTTATCAGCAAGATATCAGACCAAGGTGAAGCTAACTGCTAACTAAACATTAGATGTATGTAACACACACACACACACACACACACACACACACACACACACACACACACACACACACACACACAACACACACACACACACACACACACACACACACACACACACACACACACACACACACACAACACACACACTCACACACACACCTTGGTACAGAGTGAATTTAAGTGACATACGGAGCCCTAGTGACATAAACGCCAGGGCCGTGCGTGGGCTGTCAGGCTATACATTCCACTTGAGTTTCACATGGGGACCGAGTGAAGCTGCCATGTGACACCCGCTTCACGAGTGACAGTGACGTCACACGGTCCCCATGTGACACTCGCTTCACTAGGCTCTCATTACAGTCGTATGATCTTCAAGTCAAATAGCGGACTCCTTCTGTGATCAAACCTCTCTCAGTGAGTCAATCACTTTGGCGGTAAGACGGTTCTGTATTATCAGTATGAGCCGGCTTGAATCACAAAATTCCCTCAGTCACACAATCAATGCGCTGTCTACAGGGTCACGACTGTAGTAACTGTTAGCTGTAATACTTTAAATATGCTGTTGTAAGACGATATGTCACTCTATAAACTATACTGAGAGTATGATGCACTGTATACTACACCAAGATACACGATGCACTAAGAACTGACGGTTGTGTACAAGCAGTATGCGGTACAATACATTTAGGATGACTGTACAACTACATAGCGTGTACACAGTCTGTAATATGATGTGGCCAGAAAGTTGAACATTAACACACACACACACACACACACAACCCGGGAACCAATCACATCGCAGCGCTGGTGACGTCTGCAATTAATTATGTAAACAGTAGACACAGCGTGAGAAAACTACACAGGAAACATTAACACACACACACACACACACACACACACACACACACACACACACACACACACACACACACACACACACACACACACACACACACACACACACACACACACACACACACACACACACACACACACACACACACACACGTTTTGTTTGTCATTCAAATGCATGATCATGTCATGCAGATAATGCCGGAAACATACATGTTTTCACTGTAAAGAGCAGACAACCATTCACTCTGAGCAGCACTCACACAACACACTGATCCACACACACTGATGTAAGCTACAGTTGAGCCACTTAAGCTGTGATGTATGCAATGACGCTCTGACGAAACCCGGTGTGGATTACCTGGCTGACGTCAAACACACACACACACGCACACACACACACACACACACACACACACGTACATGTTAGGCGATATCCATTTTATAAAACAGTTAAAACGAGACCTCATGTATTACACGTGCTATGAGCTGCCATGAATGCCACAGAGCAGAAGAGAGCGTCACGTACTTCACTTCAATCACTTAAATCACTTGTTTCATTGACAAGCGTTCATCCGATCGACCTTGCCGTGCGTATCGATGACGACTCAAGGAAGTGCAGTGTAGAGCGTGAACTTTTATGAATGAGCTGCAAGCAACACGCCCATCCCTAACCGGCGCGGAGCGAGCACTGCACTGGCTGCTGTGTTGCCGAGGACCCAAGGAAGTGCAGCGTGTCCAGTGTGAAGTGGCTTGAGTGAGCAGTTGTCAAAAAAGCAGCGATACCGGGGGCCACACAGGGGCCCGCTTCAAACAGGCATGTTTCGAGGCACGTTTCAGTAATAATACACGAGTGATGAGTTATGACCTTCATAAGCTTGCTATTCTACTAACTTTGTTAGGAGATGGAGATGGAGCGAAGTAGCCAGCTAGCTTGAGAACAGCAATTGCATCATATTTCATGTTTTGTTTCTTTGTTTTTTTTCCCTGTATATTATGAGACAGTTTGAGACATCATTTTATCTTACTCACTCATGGTCATCTTACCTACATTTTATGGTTGCGGAGTAAGAAAGAAATCCACCAGCATTTTAAACCTTGCTTTCATCAATATTTATACAGCCTTTTTGTGTGTGTACATATCGACCAAATAAAGCCATAAATGTAGGGTTAACTTTGGGGAAAAGATAAAACTCGAAGGCGATATGCCATTCAATTAAGGATTTAAAGTCAACAAATCAGATTCAATGCATGGTCATTCATTAACCCTGCCTTTATTCTCTGACACACACAATTCACATCCAGCATGTTACATAGGAGAACACACTTATTGCAAGTTCTCAACCTCAATCTTAGTGTACTCTGAACCTCTGCAAAATTTTAGTTATTCACAGACCGGGGGCATTCACATTTCTTCTTTTTTTAAAGATGGCTACCGGCCATTTTAGCGTCCTCCCTGTTATAGGCTGGTGCCTCATGCGTCAAGCACATCCCACTGATTGGCTGACGTGCTCAAATGACAACAGCTGATAGGAAGCACAACCCCAGATCAATGGCAGTAAGAACATTTTGAGAATGTAAATAAGTGTGGGAAAAAAATTCATTCAACGAGAGACTTATGTTAAGATGTGTTACTGACATGGACACAACAATTTTATACAACCGTGATACCGCTTTCTCATAAAATCTCACACACACACACACACACACACACACACACACACACACACACACACCTTACCTGACACTCTCCTGTGGAATCTGCTGGGTGGGGGAGCTGGGGAGAGAGAGAGAGAAGAGATGAAATTAACATCAGTTTTTTAATAACATCATTCATGATAACATTGAATGATTTCACGACTCTCTAATTGCTTTCCTAAAGGTCCTCGTTAATTATGGCTTCTGACAGATGGTTGTTTACTTTGGAAAGTAATTGTGGCGCAAAGCAAATAACAGCTCAGGACAATGGAACGAATGAGACGAAACAGAACAGAACAAGACGAGACATATGGACATGGAGATGAATTACTGTAAATGAGACCAAAGAACACGCAGGGACGCAAAGATGACAGAAGTTGACGGTTGAGTGCTGTTCAGCTGCGGGCTCCGGTCCAAGTAGACATGGCTGCCTGCACACGACGACCTCGGGCCCTCCGCGCACACACACACACACACACACACACACACACACACACACACACACACACGCAGACACGATTTCCCTTACGCACACCTCAAGTACGAGACCAGTGTAATTCTACGTCTCTCTGGCGCCAACATCCCCCGTCGATGAAATGACCAAAAGCCACAATGTTTTCTCTGAGTGCTGTATTATCACCGCAGAGCGAGCGGGCAGCAGACAGACAAGACGCACGCGCCGACGTCAGAGCGGCGACATCGTGGTGACAAATAAATACAAATTCCAAGACGATCGGAAAATTCAAACAAGAACTAAAAGTCTGCTGCCTTCACATTCACGTTATACTCAGAGATTGGGACGTACACGCGTTCTCTTGCACGTGCGCAGTACCATCATCCCCTCAGACTAAAAACATCACCTTTTTAACTTTCAACTTCAAACTTTATTGGTCACCAGAGGGCAATCGGTTTCCCAGCAAGACACAGAAACAAGACGGGACATAAATCCCCTTGTTGGGGTGGGGCGGGGGGTGCTGTTCACCACCCAGCCAACACCTGTAGACACCAGGAGCAGACCGCCATCATCCGTGTTGTCGTCTTTGTGGCGGCTTCACTGGGGAATGTAGTCCTTAACCACTGAGGTAATCATTCCTAATGACTGTATTTATTTGCCTACAAGCGGGCGGTAAACAGCGTGCGCGCCGGCCCGTAGCGGCGCGGTGGCGGCGCTACGCTGTTCCTTAATTAGAGAACGGAGGCGGTGGGAGGGGGGCGGGGCTTCAGGCGGGGGACGGTTTATTAAACTGAGAGACGAGCCAAAGACCTTCGCCGCACCGCCTACAGCTTCTTGCTGCCGTCTGCAGACACACATACACGCCGAGTTTCCACTTCCACCTGTTTTATTGAGGCTGGAGAGGTGGAGTCAGCGCCAAGGGCTTCATAGGTCAATATATAGTCAATATATAATCCAATATATCGTCCAATTAATATATAATCTAATACAGCCAGTCTCATTCCTCCCCAATAAAATTAAGCCACAATCACTTTATTGTACTGATTGGGCTAAAGAGCATTTGGCGTGAGTGTGTCCTCACAGCACCATGAATGTGACTCTGGAATCGATGCGAGCCACAGCAGGACAGAGTTTGTGAAAGCTTGTGGGACAAAAATACAGGGAATCACCTTTAGCTAAAGTACAACTCACACACGGATGTCTTATCACAGAGGCCAACGGAGAGACGACGGTTAGCATGGTTTAGTCGGACTAGTGTGATCTGGTTTAAAGAGGTATTCGATCCAAACGTCAGCTTCCAACCTAATGGAACCAGCAGCATTCATTGGTACTGGTAAAAGACAGAAGAGATGATGAGAGTGTGCGCTAAAATGCACACACACACACATACGCGTCATTAATGTCATAGCCATCATAATCTTATCATAGCTTGATGGGGGGTAAGTAGAACTCAACGAGCGGAGCTCAGCGGTGAACACAGACCTGGTTTCCAACAACAACCTCGATATAGAAAGCACAGAGAGACGTTCACAATGGCAGCCTTACAGAACACCAGCAAAACTGTATGTCACTTCCATTTCTGCTCATGATAAATGGAATTAATGGTAAATGGATTGCATTTATACAGTGCGTATACAGTTATTGTGCAGAAATCAAGAATGGATATTGTTTAGTGTCACTATTCCATATCATTGTCAAAAGATCATGTGTGTTATAAATATAAACATTGGTGTTTGTGTTGAGTTGCGCCAGGAAAAACGAGATGTATATATAGACGTGTGTGTGTGTGTGTGTGTGTGTGGTGTGTGTGGTGTGTGTGTGTGTGTGTGTGTGTGTGTGTGTGTGTGTGGTGTGTGTGTGTGTGGTGTGTGTGTGTGTGTGTGTGTGTGTGTGTGGCCTAGAGTGGAAGCTACATGCTGCTAAGATGTGTGTAATGGCACCGGTGGTGACGGGGGCACCCTGACATTGGTGTGTGTGTGTGTGTGGGGGCTGCGGTGCACAGTATGTGTCTATTGTGACTTTATTACTCTGCTGTCAGAGTCTATTAGAGAGGGACTGTTAGGACAGAGACCCAAGGAACCACACACACACACACACACACACACACACACACACACACACACACACACACACACGCACACACACCTGCTAAAGCAAGAGTGGTGTCAACTCTAGTCCCTACACGTTGCCTCTCGGTGAACAGACAGACGTTTACAAGGCCGCTGTACCCCTCCAGCACACCAGGGCCCAATACAACCCAGCAGCATTACACAGGCTCGCCAGACCGTGGGTTCTGTTTTAACTTGACGTGCCGTCAGACCGTTCCATCTCAAGAGAAGCTGGGCAGTTAGGGTTAGGACGCAGACAGATCTGTGTTTCATACAGACCTGTCTGTCTGTCCGTCCGTCCGTCTTAAGCCACTCTGGAAACACACCCCATTATTCTTGTCTCAAACTACACCTTCTAGACAGCCTCCATGCCTCGGTATGTAGGTCAAGTGTTGGGGCTGGATTTTTAGAAGACATTCAGCAAGGATCTTGAAGGGTAGAACAAAAACCTGGAATCTTATCGAGCTAACCCGAACTGGGGTAAGAATATTTGACCACGGATACTTGGCTAACCCCCACCTTGCCTTTAAGCGTACATGGGCTAGCTGATGCAAATGTGCGACTCGCTCTTAAAAGAGATTGCAGCTTTTCCTCTTGCTCGCCATTTGCTAGCATGAGGCAAGTCTCACCTAGCAGCACAGGGGCCTACTGGCAACAGACGGCGCTACAAGCACCGCTTTGACTTGGCAACCAAGGAGATCACACAAGAGCAGAGCGTGCCTCCCCTATGGTTACATCTTGTGCTAGATCGGAATCTACAGGCAACAGATAAGGAGAGGGCTGCTTCCTGGCTAGTGTTGCGCCACAATGTACAATTGCATAGATACTGGCTGCGGGTATATGTCTGTCTTGGTATCAACACATCCAGTCACTGTACACACAGTCTTCAATTCACTTCCCACAGATTTTTTCCCAATGTCTACTTCTGCTACCGCCTCCGGCCCTCCCTTTCTCCAATTCTCCATTCACTCATCACTCTCTCCAAAATGTCTCCATTCTCTCAACACTCTCTCGCCCGCTCATTCTCTCACTGCAACACTCCCCTCGCGCTGCTGGAGAACTCTCTCTCTCTCTCTCTCTCTCTCTCTCTCTCTCTCACCCCATCTCATTCTTTGTCATTGTTCTCCGTGTGGCTGACACTCCGCCCCCTCTCTCTCCCTTTTTAATATACACCTCGCCCCCTCAGCGGTCTCCCAGGAACAACCCATCATCTCCTCCTCACCAGCCCCAAAGCACCCCAACCCCTCTCTCCCTCTCCCCCTCTCCCTCTGCTGAACATAGACGACACCTGGGCCATTGAAGATCCAATCAAATAACGTTGCATTTGAGTATCTCAATATGGATGATTTCAATGGATGTTTGCTTAAAGGTGCTGTAAGGTGAGATTTAATTGCCATTATTTGAGCGTCATTTCTTACAAATGGCATAGACGTCCGCCAGCGAGTGAAATGGGCTGTGGGAATATGCCTGTCTCTGTATGAGCCGACTTCGATCTCAGCCCACTCACGCGTCATTTTGAACCGCTCAGGGCATCTGATCTGTGAACCGATGCGGTTCGGGGGAATCCATCTCGCCTGTCAGTCACAGCACAGGTGCGTGAAATGCAACACTTCTCAATGGTGGAGAAACATAGTTGGATGATTTAGCTTCAAAATATGACTTGCTGCACTCTCTTTACAACTCTGAATGTACCTACAGCACCTTTAAAAGCTTTTAGCTCAGGAGAACCAACGTTGATGAGATGATTTGGTTAATGATTCATTAACTCGAGTCACTAGCAACAATTTCTGACTGAATTTTAGATGGACGTGATGAAGGAGAAGGTAGGGACCAACCTGGGACCTTTCAGCCAGGTTGTCAAACCTCCCTAACCATTACTAGACCATCCAACCCCCACAGTCCTTTATCCTCTTCTGGCCGTTTGTGATGACTCTCCTGCACTCCCACAGCTCCCTTAAAGAAGCACTTTGTGAACCCTCGCTTTCTCCTCACCTCGACATCTTTTCAGAAGCAACAGCCTTTTATCCGCTTGCGTACGACTGCTGGCCATACAGCAGAACAAGACTGCATTCACGGTCGATAATAACGTCTTTTCTTCATACAAACAATTAAAAAAAACCCTGCATTCACATACACACACGCACGCATAGAGAAAGCTGCTTTTTCATCCCCTGGCCTCTAAGGCGTTCATGCTCTAAGGTAAAACCCACCAGAGATGCATACAGTAAATGGAGCCTATTTATTTCCACACTGGACACTGTGTGGAAACACTAATGCACTTTAATGCATCCCAATTAAGCCCCCACTGCCCATCAGCGGTTCACCCATGGCAACCACATCGCCAGTGGTCTGGAAATGATGTTTTGTGCCACAACCTCATTAATATGCACTCTAAAAGGGGGGGGGGGGAAACCAGTTCACCCTCCAAGGCGACTGGGCTGGGAGGAACGCTAGCCAAAATAGACGGTGGAAGCAACAGGTTACTATTAATAGACAGTGCTTGTACAAGATCGGCACAAGTGCACTTAAAATTCACACTGGTACAAACGTAATGTTGAATGGCCAGGGAGGCTGCCGTGGTGCAGGTGGACAGGAGAGAGAGAGAGAGAGAGAGAGTTGTAATCTAATCAGGGTGAGCTTCGGATCAAACACAGGGCTGTCTTTAAGGATCTGGCCACGACCCTAACAGCTTGGCACAGGACCCGGATTGGCTGTTACCAGTGCTAATCTGGTAACCAGGTGGAATCGTAGTCAAGAGAAATCACGCCAGGGGAGAACCAGGCCGGGCCACACTAATGGCCGCCAGCGCTAGAAGTCCATACAGGCTCGCTTGGGTCACCCTGACATTCTCCCACTTGTCACAGCAACCACGGCGGAACACAAGAAAACACGGGACCGATGCTGAACGGGTGCGAGGGCGTCCGCGCACGCATCCACAAGTGTGTGTGACTTTGACGGGCTTGTGCGTGTGCGTGCATCTGCACGTGGCGACGCACACCTTGGTGCGAAGTGTTCTCCCCGCCCTCACATCACGTGTGGAGGAGATCTAGCGTGTGCTTCGGAGGTTGCCGTGGCAACTGAAAACGAGGAAGACCGCCTCATTGCCATAACAACGCCGCCCACCCCCCGTCCCCCTATCAGCAGGCCCCTCGACAAGCCCCTAGCCTCCGCTACCCTCTCATCTATCCAGCTTGTAACAAGTGGCCCCCGCTAGCCCCCCACCACCACCAACCCCACCATCCTTTTCCATACGCCCACTCACTGCCACCGGGGCTTAGAGAGAAAGACGAGGCGAGAGATAGAGAGAGAGATGGAGAGAGAGATGGGGAGAGAGAGAGATGGAGAGAGACAGATGGAGAAAGACAGATGGAGAGAGATAGAGAGAGAGAGGGATAGAGTGAGAGAGATGGAGAGATGGAGGGAGAGAGAGAGAGGGAAACGCGCCGGTAAGAAGGTGGAACACGGATAACTGGAAGCAACAAAAGAGGGGTGGAGAGAGACAGGGACAGAGAGCGAGACAGAGAGCGAGACAAAGCAAGAGAGAGCAAGACAGAGAGCGAGACAAAGCAAGAGAGAGCAAGACAGGGACAGAGAGCGAGACAAAGAGCGAGACAGAGAGAGCAAGACAGGGACAGAGAGCGAGACAAAGCAAGAGAGAGCAAGACAGGGACAGAGAGCGAGACAAAGCAAGAGAGAGCAAGACAGGGACAGAGCGAGACAGCGAGGACAGACAGCGAGACAGAGAGCGAGACAGACAGAGAGCGAGACAGAGAGCGAGACAGAGAGCGAGAGAATCATGAGGCAGTTGGTGAAATGGTGAAAATCAGATAGACAGACGGACAGAGAGTGAGCAACTCAACCGTCCTTGTTGAGGCTTCAATTGATTTCTCTTCATCCCAGGGTGTGTGTGTGTGTGTGTGTGTGTGTGTGTGTGTGTGTGTGTGTGTTGGGCCTGTCAATACATAAGCAATTAGTGCATGAAAAAAATAAATAATAAATTGTCATAAAGTGTGCCAGGATAATAACAATCTAAATGTGGTGAGTCTCATCACAATGGGAGGCGGTCGGGGCTGGTTGACCTCGCTGTGAATCCCCACTTGTTCTTTTTAAAAACACAAAACCCCACACCACTCACATCCCTCTCGGTCTCTGTGGGCCTCTCTCACCACGAGCAGCAGAACACCCAACACCAAACACTAGTGTATGAGTTTAGCCACCCCCCCCCCCCCCCGCAGCAAGCCTCCAGTCTGTCCGGTGCCGCCGGCAAACAGAGCCAGAAATCGCCGTTTGTTGGGATTTTCTTTTTCCGGCACCGCCGTCCATCATAAATGGTGTTAATGTTTGTTTTTTACACTCCATAAATTAACACTTTGCGACGGTGTCATGTAAGCGCACCGTCCATCATCCTCAAACAGGGTCGTGGACAAACGTTGACATGGAAATAAATCTTGTCCAATGGATTTGCTGTATCGAGATTACCATACGACTTTCTGTAGGGAATACAAGTTATCTGTCCTTCTTCCTTGTATGCCATTTGAATAAGCTACAGTGGTGGCTAACGCCATATGGATGGTAAAAGTTAACAAAAAAGGTAAAAGTTAACTGAAAACGTGTCTCCGTAATAAATATTTAACAGCTATGTTTTAAGACAGTTTCCTCATATTTTAGTCGGAGATGAGTGAGATCATCTGAGTGTGCAACATCCAAAAAACACCAAAACAAACATTCAGCTCAGGTTATTTTCGCGGCGTCTGCCCTCGATCGCAGAGGGAGTCTGAACGCGGCTGCGCTAGCCGTCAATCAGTCTCCTTGTGTACTTTTCTGTTCATCTTAGCTGGTCTTTTTTCTGTCGTCTTCTTGTCGTCTAGACACATTGTCCCTTCACATCCCCTTGGCCGCTGCCTGGCTGCCCGTTGACGCAGCCTATCCGCTACTGCGCTTCAGCAACGGGGACAACAACAACAACAACAACGTATAGAAAACAAAATGCACACTTTTATACGCAGGCAAGCAGAGACGCACCAACAGGACCTAAACAAATGGGAGAACAGGAAGCGGGGATCGGGTCAGTGGTAGGCCAGTGAAGCACGGTCCCCATGCTGTCACCCAGCCAAACACCCACCATACCATCATGTGTTTACATTGACAGCTCCTGGGAATAGCCACCCTTCCCCCCCCCACCTTCCAAACCATTGTTCGGCGTGCATTGTACGCGAGCGCGCCCGTGTATATAATTCACACGTCCTCCCCTCTGCTGTCGATAAACCGCGGTGGGATGTTGCGAAACGCTCAATAAATTAACGCCCGGCGCCGCCGTCCTGCACACAACATGACATACATTAGCGGGTGTTTTGTAGCCGCTAAGACCTACCCCTCGCTGGTTGGCTGAACGCCCCCTCCCACCGCGCGCCCAGCGAAGCGGCCCAGGTTTATTGGTCTGTAAGCAGTCGTGGTGGCGTTTAGCGTGGGATAAAGTGCAGACAACTGCAGCAGCCATAAAAGCAACGCACGCACGCGCACACACGCACACACACACACACACACACGCAGCACACACACACACACACACCTTAATGCGAGGGACGCACAATCACACCAGGCAACGTGATACTTTTAAAGGGGTATAATAAATTAATATCATAAACAGACAAACATATTAAAATAGATAAAGGCGCCAACATTCGTCCTACTTAAGTTGTCAACCATACTTCAACACATAGGACGGTATGTATAGGCTATTAAAAATGGTAATATATAATTCATTCCATCACTTCCTTAATCCAAATAGTCAGCTGCATACAAAGGGATATATATGTCATCTTAAATTACATTGTCATGTTACTTTGCATTGAACCATGACACTTTTTCCAGAGATTAAAGTAAAAAAAGTATTGTTTTCAGTAATTCAATTTCAAGTAATATTCCCCATCTGCCATTGAAAGAGCAACCTTTTTCCCACTGTGCGGTCGCTTCCCATAGATTTCGAGGCACAGGGTGTGCCTACTGCCGCCCTCAACGCCAGTAGAATTATGATATTTCAGCGCCTCCCCACACACAATCATTTCAGTGGGGAGGTGATGAAGGGGAGGTGCTACCATAAAATACTCAAGACCAATAGTGTTTCAAGGGAAAAGCTTGTCTATTGACAGGCAGCTTTCATGTAATTTCAATGCTGTTTTCAATGGCAATATAATGCCATTTTGACAAAATAACAACACTGCCAATATTTTCGTTTTTGGAATTTTACTAGGCTAACTAAAACTTCAACTGGGGAAAATAAATACAGAAAATACTTCTTCTGTGCGTTTTCTCTCAAGCTACAGAAGAGGTGAATGAATTAATTTGACATCACTGAACAGCCACTGATGTCTTGAAGTTGCAGTCATTTGATTATTAAGTTAAGAAACTGTTGCACTAAAAGTTAACTTAACTCGCATTGGCTGTGTAGTGGCTTCCATCTTAACAAAACCAGCTTCGAGCCACTGCCCTAGCAGGAGTGGGATACAGTCTCCAATGCACCGCACACAACAAATGACATGTAAACATGTGACCCACGTTGCATGCAGCGCCGGTGCACCTGCATCTGGGAGACTGTCGCTCACTTTGGTTGATGCTGGGCGGTATTTACATCATTTTTAGCGCAGTAATCAATCACAGTTAAACTGACGGTTTTTATGATAATTAAAATTTGACACGGTTCTGCTCACCATCTGGAATTTTACTCCAGTTTATCCTGAAACCGGTAACCGTTACATCCCGTCACACCATAACATGTGGTGGACCACGTCATCAACCAATGACACAACAACACTCAGCAACACTCAACAGTAGGCTACAGTAAAGGCTATTAATTACACAGACATCCAGCCAACTGGATGTCTGTAATTAAACAGATATTTATCACCTGGTAGGGCAATTAGTATCCCGTAACCCCCCTACACTGATCTCATACATGGCCTCTCTGGAATCTAATTGACGGAAATCCGTTATGGTGACGGAGAACTTTAATCCCCGTGTTTCTGTCAATGTAGCACCTTGAATTCCCCCACCAGTATTAGCAACGTTGCCCTAGTAGCCGATCCTGTGAACGTAATTTCACAATGTGTTGAATTCCCCAAACACGGCGTTCTGTCACCATGTCTCCACCAGCAGGTTGCCGTGTCTAAAACGGGCCCACTGTCAACGCAGGAAAACACTGAATTGTTTTACTTCTCCGTCCTCCAGATCTTTCTTTGTGATCTCAGGGGGGTGAGAGACTGGGGAGAGAGAGAGAGAGAGAGAGAGAAAAGCCCTATGTGTGTTCAGTGCTGATTTCACACTGGTACCAGGCGTTAGGCTGCTGTGTGTCATATGAGAGTCAGCTGGAGAAGTGAACGAATGAATGAATCAAACAGCCTCTTTGCATGCCGGCGTTATGTTTGACTGTGCTGGGACGCTGGGAGCGGAGTGCAGCGCTGTTAAAAGACCCATTCAACGACTCAGCAGAGAACATCGTGCTATTTAACATCCTACGCTGAACAAACCGGCATAACCTACTACTGTCCTGTACAGCTGAATATAGAACAATGGCTTTCGACTACTGTTTCAGCTACAGCGCACACGTAACCTACCACTAGTAGAGAGAGAAGAGTTTCAGCCTCAGCGCACACATAACCTACCACTAGTGTGCAAGTTTACACAAGTCTGAACTAATTGTTCAGAGTTGTTGTAGAATTTACGGTCATAAGAATACTGTTCAGAAGAATACATTTTGACTGTGCTTACTAGGTACTATTACTAATTGTTTAGAATGTATGTTTAGAAGAATACTGCAGAAATAGAATGGGGAGTAAGCATTCCATTCTACTTGTTACACATGCTACTTGTTACGCAATAAAGACATCTTGGATCTTGAAGTTTAGATTACACTGGTGCAGCGTGTTAACTTCCCCGCGACCATGGGGCAGGAGAACATGCTGAAGGTAAAACTGTTGACACACACACACACACACACTCTATTGTTCTGTAGCAGGAGACCTTGCAGCCGCACCTACAGGCTCCAACTCATCTGGCTGGTTTGTGTTGGTCTCATCAGGGCCTCCTCTCTGTAGCAGGCCTCTGTCGGCTGAGTGGAACAACTGTGTTACTTTCCCACTAATGAAAGTCCGTCCCTTCATCTCTCACAATCACCCACATGACATTTTTGTCAACGCAGGATCTCTCTCTCTCTCTCTCTCTCTCTCTCTCTCTCTCTCTCTCTCTCTCTCTCTCTCTCTCTCTCTCTCTCTCTCTCTCTCTCTCTCTCTCTCTCTCTCTCTCTCTCTCTCTCTCTCTCTCTCTCTCTCTCTCTCTCTCTCTCTCTCTCTCTCTCTCTCTCTCTCTCTCTCTCTCTCTCTCTCTCTCTCTCTATTTGAATCCCTCCCCCATCCCTCTGTCATCGAGTTCCCTCACTCTCTCTCCCCCCCCACTCCCTCCATTATCATTTTTATGGCTCCCTGTAATTTTTGTCAGTCTATCTGTCCGACTCTCTTCCAACTGGTTCTTTCAGTCCCTCTCTCCGCAATCAACCACATATCTCTCTCTCTCTCTCTCTCTCTCTCTCTCTCCCCCCCTCTCTTTCTCTCTCTCTCTCTCTCTCTCCCTTCCTTGATCCCATTCTCTTGCAGACTAAAGTCCTTAAAAGGAAGTGGCCCTGTCCTGTTTAGAGCCCAGCTCGTTTTAACTCATTCGTGACATCACAAAGCCCTGATGCTGCTTAACTCCTTCCTACCTGCCCTGCATGGAGGCCCCCCCGTGTCTCCCTGTCCTACATGTGGGGTGAGGGCATATGTAGGCTAGCAGGGGCCACCCACCTGGCCCCCAGTCGTGTGTGTGCTCTTGAGGCAGTAGTGCCGTGTCAACAAAGTATAGTGGAGGCTAGCTGAGGGTTAACTCTTCTATCGTTATAGCGGCTATATGTATTGTTTTGGTCTATACATTTTACGGTTCGTCTTTCAGTGGTACGGTACCGCTCAGTGTGCACAACCATCTTGTGATCCATTTTGCGAAATCGTGCCTCCCCAAACTCATGAGGTTTGAAAAATGTAATTTAAAATGTAATTAAATATATCATATCACCAGACTCTGTGGGCCGGCGGGGGCTAGCTGCTAACTTAAGTAAATATTTGACGCATTTATTTGAAGGCATTTATACGACAGGCATATATTATTTTATATCAGTTAGAATTCAAGATTATCATCAAGTCAATATTTTATAGCACACCGCAGATACGGCGAAATTCCGAGAGCCTGTTTTGTTTTGCTTGCCTCACCTATTGACCATCTTTAGTTTTGAAAATACTTTCGCAAATGCCAGACCAGCACGCTCACGGACCGCGCCAGCACCGCGGCGGCGTATTGTTCTGCCCGCATCGTGTGCTTGGGAGTGTGATGTGGAAATAGTGCGGCGGGAGTGTCGAGCGCGTGCTTCACTGAGCAGCAGACGATAAGCAGACCCTCGGGGGCACCTGCTCTGACTCTGCACTGAAGTCACAGACACAGAGAGAGACAGACAGAGAGACAGACAGAGAGACAGAGAGGAAGCAGACGGACCACCACAACAAGGCAGACGCGACTGCTCCTCAAGCTACCCTCGCATTCTGACAGACATTTTAAACACTCCTCTATACTATTGGCTGAGCTGAGGGGAGGATTGTTGGTAATGAAGCTACACACACGTACGTACGTACATACATACATACACACCCCCCCCCTCCCCTTCATCACACGTGCTATCAGTGAATAGACGTCAATCGGGCTGATGAAAGGGGTTGAAGGTGTGGAATCACCTCCCCCCACCTCCCCTCCACCCCCACCGCACCTGAGGAGAGCCGGTTGTAACCATATAGTTCATATCATCAGTCGTCATCAACATTTTATGAGGCGCGTACCACTTAACCCGAGCGGCGTGACGCACGAGCAAAACTCTTTTCAGGGTCAGGGCTGGCACACCGATTGTTGCTTAACCCGTTGAGCACCTGACCACAGCCCAGCCCTTTCCTAACACACGGCGCGGCGTGTTCCTGCAAGAGAGGGTTAATTCAGCGGTGGCTCTCTAGCAGGCCAAACAAAAGAGTCCACAGGCGACGAGGAATTCACCTGGCATACCACCGGCTGCTGAGACCGCTATCAGTTTGAACAACGTGTGTTAACAACGTCTTCACGTCTGTGTTCCCGAGATCCAAATCATCCCGGAGCACTTTGTCGTCATGAGACGTGACACAACTGGGCTCTGTGAATGGTTCAATCTCACCGCCACACCGCCACACAATGCATACAGTCATGCAGGGATAATAAAGGCCAAGTGTGTGCGTTGCATTTGGCGGACAGATTACCATGCAATGTGAAAGGGCAAAAAACAATGGCGCATAGATACCCAGGTTTACCAAACGAGACTCGAAACAAGCAGACTCAACATTCACTTTGATTTGAATTCAACTTCCTGTGTGCCAATATGTACATGAACACAGTTGTAATCCCTGCAACATGTGTACAACCGCTCAACCATCAATTCTAATGAAACAAATAAGCCAACTTGAGTGAGCAGAAGGGAAACAATCGTACTTCAAAACTGTGGCGGTTTTAACATTTTACATTTTAAATGCCAGTGGGCGACTACCTGCTAATGGAAGTTTAAAAACACAGAGAGGCTCCCAAATATAAATGTAAGGCATCATTGCATTGGCCTCGCAATGAATCAATTGGAAAGCATTGGTCATAAATAATTATCATAAGAGTTGATTACGTTCACTAGGAGTTACAGAATGAGTCAACTTTAAATCAATGGTCAATTTCGTCACGTAATAACATGTTTATCTTTTGTAATACCATTTCAGGGACTATCAAAATAGTCATTAGTCGCAGATAAAAGTAAATGCTAAGTGTTATTTAGGTGTGCAGGTGTCCGTCACGTGCAATAATCGTCACAATGATAGACCAGATCATCAAAAACAGCTAATCACTATTTGCAGCCCTAGTCCTATAATAGGACTAAGCTCATCAATGGAGGAACACTGCACAGCACTGGTACAATGTGACATAACAGAACGTTAACAGGAAGCTTACGCTTATGCAAGACTTGCCTTAGGATGGGTTCCCGCTGAGAATTCGGCGGGAACCCCCCGTGAAACACTTTCCAGTCTGGAACACGAAAACATATGAGGTCAGAGCACATTTAATGTGATACAGCCAGGGGATATGCCCACAACAATCTACTACGGTCAAGACCAGTAGTTCAAGTAACCAGACCCCAGAGGCTACTATAAAAACAATTGGGTTCACATTCAGACATTCAACTATTGGATGTGTGTAGCCGACCCTGAAATGAACAGAGCCATTAACCAACTTGGACTGGAACCCAAAAATGTGGACTCAATTCTGGTCGAGTCTCCCACGTGACAGGGCCTGCGATGTATTTATTTAAAATGTTGGTTTCCTGGGAATGAAGAAAATATATAAAAAAATACGTTGAGAAAGTTTTGTTGAATCCATCGCTGATGGGAACGATGGGAGGTCATCAGCGCAACACAGTAGCGCTAGGCCTCCAGAGAGCTAGGCCTGCATGCAGTGAAATGTTCACCAGCGGAAAGACATTAGCCGGCAGCCCGCGGGGTGAAGAAAGCAACGATCTCTCATCAAACCACTGGGGCGTAACATAAACAAGTTCAATCTGGCCTCCTCTTTTGTGACCATTTACAGTCACAAAAGAACACCCAAAACTCCACATTCTCATACCACCGGTGTGGAATACACATGCACGTTCGCTAGCTCGCCGCTAGCAACACATGCATGCGCGGCGAAGCGGTGAGGGTGGAAACTGACACCGTCAAGACTTGCGTTCTCAGTTTGCTCTGAATTACCATTAGCTGATAATTGCTGAAGTGCTAAAACCCAAACTCAAATAGAGCTCGAATCCCCCACAGAGTGTAAATGAGACAAACAAGACGCATTCCCCCCCCCCCCCCCTCCCCCTTCCAACGTCGGCACCGGCATAGCAATAACCAGACACTGACACACTGGGAAATGCCTTGCATCTAAATCCAGCCTCGGATTCAGTGCAGACAAGGCCTGACTTGTGCTCCCCCCCCCCCCCCCCCCCCACCCCTGCTCTCCCAGTTTTTACTGCTCTCTCTCTCTCTCTCTCTAGCCTTTTCAAATGGAGTGGCGTCAGCTAGCTAGCGTGTGAGGCTAGCCTTTCATTGAGACACGCTAGGATACGACAATAAAACAAAAGTGTGGCCATCAAAGCCGGTAAAACAAAGTGATATGGAAACACCACGCTATAATCAAAGACATGTGTAAAGAGTGGGAGAGGGAAGGCAACAGGGGAGAAGGGGGAGAAGGGGGAGAAGGGGGAGCAGGAGGGCAGCGAACTCTCCGTGACCCAGTGCCTTTCCTTATCTGGGTCCTGATTAGGCGAGGTGGCCGCCCGTCACCCTCTACATCAGCTGTGATTCGCCGAGAGGAGTTTAGAGGCCAGTCGCATCAGACGGCCTGTTTCGTCACCATGGCGACCGTGACCACACACACAAAGGTTGCGTTGAAATTACATGCAGGTTAAGAAATGGCATTTCAAATGGGAAAACGGCTAAAAATGTTTCCGTAACATTCCGTAACGGTTTACTAGCCTTTTGGGAACATTTATAAACATGCTGTTCCACAGTATAAATTGATTAATGAATGCTTATCTTCTCAATATTCTAAAATGTACACAAATGACTTTTACTGGGTGAAATGGATAAGAGGCACTTAAATTGACTGAGAATGTCTAGAACTAGAAGTGTTCAGAATGTACATGATATCCAAAGAATTATCAATGAAATCAATCAATGAAATATCTATATTTTTAAATCAGGACATTTGAATGCTCTTTAAGTAAAATTAAACAATCAAATTTACTTTCCCAAACCAGATTTGGGTCAGAATGCTTTATAGACTGGGCAGTTTCCTTTGATAGGCCCACATTTAACAAACTATTAATTGAGCAAATTGAACTGCCGTTACAGAACATTCCAGAGATCAAGCCCTCGCTGGACCCTGACCGAGCCCGCACGCACACAACACACACAACACACACACACACACACACCTCTGGCAAGGAGCTGGTTCTGGGCCTCCGTCTGCAGATGTGCAGAGTTTACAGGAGACATAACCGAACCATTGGCAGCTGCACTGTGATTGATTTGGACTGTATTTGTGTAACTGAGACACTGCAACGCGTGGTCACGATTCACTTATGGGCAAGTTGGACAGGAAGCACAGGCCCGACACTTTGGCGGCTTCCGTAAACTAGCTCGCAGTGACTTGCTCATGGCGTGTTTAGGGGAGTTTGGCTCAGTCCAATAATATAATAGCAATATCTGTTGATGATGCCGACAATGTGTTGACGAAACCTGAAAATAGTCTCGTGTGCGTTACCCATTACTTGCACATAATACATTCTGGGGCCTGGAGTTGATTGCTTCAACATTCAACAGGCGTGACCGATGTTTACTTTACTCCCTGTCGCTGACGTAGAACGCCACTGAAAAGAAGAGCAGGCAGAATCGTTCACACAGAATCGGTGTGACCGCCGCTGCCTGGACTGAAAGACACACATGAAAGTAAGGCTCTGGACCGCATAAAATACAACACGAATATCATGTTGATATAATCAAAAAGGTGTCCAAAAGCACCCGTCGGCCCTGTATTTAGACATCTGTCGGATGTGCAAAAAGGATGAATGAGTGGACCTTTCTGCTTCCACTCATCTCTCTCCCCCCCCTCCCCTTTTCTCTCCCTCCCACCCCTCACCCGCACTCCCGGCCTTCCTCCCTCACTCTACTCAATAAGCTTCTCGAATAACCCCTACAACCCCCCCCCCCCCCACTCTAATTCATCCGTTCTAATGGGATTGGACCAGTACAGAGCACGCAGAGTAAAACAGAGGGGGTTGGGGGGGGGACAGGACAGGGGGGTGATTGATACCGACAGACAGACGGGGCTGCCCGTCAATATTTCACGACAAGAGGAATTGAAATGTCTCTAAAATAAAAACTGGATCAAAAATGGTAATAAACATGGCCTGGCAGAAACCAATGGATGGTAATCACGCTCATTCAGGCTTCATACGATCTATGGTTGGGTCCTTCACTGCATTATTTACGCACACGCCCTTCGTGAGGTTATTAGCTGGCATTGTCTCACTTTGCAACCCCATATGTAGATGACCTGCATGGGTCCGTGTCAGACAGAACCTTGCATGCAGGTCATCTGCACAGGAATGAAGAACAAGAATACTTTTTAACTCTTATCTATTATATTGTCTGTATGCACCAACAACCACAGCAAATTCCTCGTATGTGAAAACTACTTGGCGAATAAAGCAATTCTGATTCTGATTCTGATGATCTCATGAGTTATTTAAGGAACAAACAGAGTTTTTGTTTGGGAAGGACTGTACATCAGCAGCTCTGGAGCTCGAAGTAGGGTGAGGAGACACAGCACAGTTGTTAATTTGTTAGCTTGGAAAGCTTCAAAGCAGCTAGCCATGGCCCATGCGCCGTTGTAGATCACGTTGCACAATTCCTGGATTGATGCATTGCCCCACTCCAGGACACTGATCAGTGCACAGCTACACTTTTTCAAAAACCAAGTTTGCGTTGGGTGGTTCACCATTCTATGAATGTAAACAAACATAGGAGGTAAGGTAGAGCGCAGCATGGAGTGTCACGGGCCCAAAACCTGGTCTTCTTCAGCAGAAATTCAGCAGGAGTGGATTACCTAACCGGGCCGATGGGTAACATAATCATCAAGTTTACAGATTGGGTTTAGAAGGCCGTGGATAGAAAACAGGGTAGGGAGGGGAGGGGGACATGGAGGAGGGTGTGGGGGGTCAAGCCGGGTCATGAAGACCAGCATGGAAGAGAAGAGCAAATTAAGAGACAGAGAGGCAGTACTATTTACTGTAGTGATGTAGCAGACACATTGATCCACACACTGAGACTTCAAGTGAATTAAGATAGTGTACAGGTGGGGCTTAGGCACCTGGGGTACAGTCTGTGAACACTGGGAATCGAACCAGAGCCTTTCAGCTACACTATTCTGCAGTATAAGAAAAGGCACTCAGAAAATGTTAAATTGAGTCTATACTGTATATTCATATACAACAGAAACATCAGATTACAAACAAAACGAGAGCGAGACAGAGAGGAAGATGCTGTGGCCCTGCTGTGAGATTCCAACAGGATCAGGAGAGAGGCGTCTGCCAGGGGTGGCCTGCTCACCACCACCCTCCTCCCTCCTCCCCCCACCCTCACGGCCTCGAGTTCCTCATTTCCAAGCCGTGACCGCACCAGACTGCGAGGGCACATAGAGGCGGACAGAATGAGGAAGTGCCAAGGGTCAAATGATGCCTATCTGTGTACTAACAGATGCAAATAAGATTTTGTTTATGTGCTGGATGAAATGCGTCATAAAAAGGAGGGCTAGAAAGGAAACAACAGGTTTCGGGACATTAGGGACAATGTTAGCCGTGTAGCGGCTATGTAGAACACGGTGTGTAGTGTGAGCCTCAACATTGCTCCTTGATAACAGCAATCACGTCAACGCTATTATTAGCGAGTATTGTATGGAGCACATGAACCTCATGTTGTTAGGCTGTCCATTTATTATCACTTCTTACCGAGTGTCTGGCCATGTCGGTTTACAAAAGTCAGGGAAGGAAGGCCAGAGTGGGAGTCACTGGGAGTTAAAGAAATAAACCAGATGGACAAGTAAACAAACATGGAGGCCTACGTCAGGGAGAAAAACAATATTCAGAGTCGAACAAAGAAACACAAGGCTGAGAAAAATAAAGAGAAAATACAAAGAAGTAAATGCCAGAGATCCTAAAAGAAAAAGTAGAATAATCTATTTAATATAAAATATTACCCTTCATGACAAATATGTAAATAAGTACATCTTCTGTGATGGCAATTGTAAGGATAATAGCCAAAATAAACAAGTCGATTTTTCTGTAGCAATTACTCCATGCTTTACAATGGCTATATGGCTCCTACTGACTAGGGGACATTAAGGAGAATAGTAGTAATAGGCTCAAGGCTGTGACCAGCCATAGATTAGCCTGCAAGCACAAGCACACGCACACACACACACACACTTTTCAGCTTGCTAATGAGGTCACCTGTTGCACAATATTCAAAGTATGTATGCGCACACGCACACACACACACACACACACCACACACACACACACACACACACCTAGCCATCTACTACTACATACATACATGGGAGCAAGTACAATTACACTGTCTTTGTTTATTCATATAGGCCTAGCACTTTGACCTTTTAACCACTTTGAGTTATAGTTCCTAGGGGCTAAGCAGCACCCCCAACCCTGCAACCTCAAATGGGAAGAACACTCCCATAAAATAAAAGGACAGCAAGTGGGAAAAGGAAGAACCGTTGGGAAAGACCACAACCTCTCCCTCGTTGAGATTTATTTCCTATTCTCAGCATCCCATTTCCAAGAATTGTCCAGAAGAAGAAGTTACTCTCCATGAAAACAAGCAACAGCCTACAGAGGGCGCCACAAAAAAGTAATGTTTGTGCAAATGATACTTGTACTTCGCATACTCAATGATAAAAGTTTCTACAAACAGCATAGCCGAACCTACTGCAAGCCGTGTCCCGCTACACAGCTGGGCTTGGGCGTGAGTCTAACCGGATGACAGCCTTGGGTTCTGGAGTGCGAGCGCTCTGGAGTCATTGTGAAAATGTTAACACTCATTCATGCGTCGCGGCGGGTTAGCCAATCATACAAGGTCACCGGAGAGACGTCTGCTTAAAGTCAGCAGTAGTGAAGTGACTGTGATCGTCTCAGACACCATCTGCATATATCCCCCCCCCCCCCCCCGCCCCGAAAGAAGATCAGAGTCCTGACTGAAAGCCTGCATAACGAGTGGCAGGTTGGAGGACGATGGGGAGGGAGGGTTATTTTATTGAACTCCACTTCCGCTGCAGCTTGGAAGATGAAGCCAACAGCAAGGTGATGCGTCTCCACGCGCACTTGGAAAACGTGCCTGTTGGGAGTTCTGTAAACCAGTGGGTTGCCATTGGATTCCTATCATGGGTGGTGGTGGTGGCCGCTGGTGATTTGTCCATCACCAGCGAAGGGTGTCAGTGAAGAGCACCTATGGAGGCCTAGTCTCCTTTTGCACTCCACATTCTTAGCATGTTTGCGGACCACTTCCCTGATGGTGAAGTGGTCCGCAATGTTGTTCCCTCTACATGGAGTGCAACACAAGGCCCTTAACCACTGAACAACTTCTGCAAAACACTGCTCAGCTGATTCCCACAGATATAATGCATGGATATTAATCGGATATGCCCCCCATGTGGGCATGTTGACTATTATAGAGGGCCATTGTCTACACTCCGTTTGACAAAATGTCAAGAAGAGAGACATGCTTTGTAAATGTCAATATTTCTTCGTGCTTTTCAGATGAGCAGGAACTACATCACAAAAACAATGTTGGTGAAATGAATAGATGGAGCAATTCGTTGGAAGAAAATTGCAATTACAATTAAAGTTTTTTAATTTCAGTCGAGACGCTGATTATTACGAACGATAGTTAAGTCCTTCGACTGCAAAGAATGCCCATTTACGTTGCAACGGATGTCTGCACTTTAAAGAAATTTAATTAGAAATGAAAACTGCATAAAAAAATTTTAATACAATAAAATCAAGGTTAATTTTTTATTTCCATTATCCTTATGAGAGAAAAAAATGTATAGGAAAAGGCACCGAGCATGCATATGTAACAAATTACCGGCACAGTGTTAAAGCTGGCAAAATACTAATAGCAGCAGTGAAATAATAAAAAGTAGGTGGTGCTTTGACAGGTTGGCTTAAACTATGATGGTACCCAAGATTGGATTGGATATTCAATCGTCTCACAAATCAGATTATCATCTGAAGTCGGATGGCAGACTATCTGAAATCTGTGTGAATGGGGCATCTAACTTTCTTTCACTTAAAATGTGTTTCAACCAATCATGTTCCGGGGGCAGGGTCTCGACGAGAAACAACTGGACTAGCAAAACACAACAAACAATATGGTTGACCAGTGATCAGAAGGTGAGCAAAAACCAGATGTGAAGCCAGACCATGATCGCTTTAGAAGAGTTAATCGGAGCTGTTGGCATAAACTATCCCAGACAAAAGATTTACCCCTGTGACGGCACGGCTCTGTTCATGGAGCTTTTTTGGAAGACGACAAGGATTTTTAGGTCTGGTAGAATCTAGTACAATCTCAGTTGATCCAGTTTGTTTGCTTGCCTCCATGCAGCACACTGAGTTTGTGTGCCAATTTGTTTCATATCTGGCAACCCGGGGTACTCTGAGAATAGTGAATCATAAGGACCAAATCAAAAACAGACGTTCTGACCCGGAATGGAAATTTCAAAAGGAGAACATACTGGCTGTAGCACGGTTGATGGAGAAGCCAGTATTTCGACCTAGCAGGTTCCTTAATCTCTCATTGTAGGATTTAGTACATATAGCTCTTTGAGTGATCTTTCCCAAATAAGTAGTTTCAGCAAAGCAATGCTCATTAGTCAAAGATGCTTCCCAAACACTTCCAAAGACAAATCTCAAAGAGCTGTGTTCGCCAGCGGATCAGCAGATTTGAAAAACAACAAATCACTGTGCACTGAAATATACATTTATAAGCTGCTGCTCAATCTAAGCTATGTTAATTCATGACCATCATGCCTCAAGTTCGGTTACAACAAACGTATACTTTGGTGTATAATCCTTCTGCATAGTGTATGTCACTAACTGTAGGCTATACATTAGAATAGTAATTATCAAATGCATAGCCAACCTTGCTAATATGCTGCTGCTGTGTGTGATGTCTGGTCTAATAACTAGAGCTTCTGCATTAGCATCAAGTGTCCCTTGGAGCTGAGCCCATGTGTTTATTTGAAAGTTCAATTATATAATTTGCTGGGCAAGGCTCTGGTGGACACATTGGGCCTACAATAATCTCACGTTTGCAAACATTTGTGATAATTCCTTTACCCACAAAAAAAAAAAGGATCTTTCCAAGTAGCGTGCATTTGCTAACATTACCCACCACTGTGGCTGCAAGGTTGATAGATTTGTACAGTATAACCCGCGTTTGTAACGTGAACTTTTGTGACATTTGACCATGTGACATTGTATGGAAAACCATGATAACCATGACATAGTTATCATGCTAGTATTAGCATGAAAACTATGCTAATAATAAGCAAACATGAGGAAGAGTTAGCAAGCTGGCTAAATACAAGCTACAAGCTAATGAAGTTGAAGATGAAAATAAAGCTAAATGACGTGCAGGTTGCCAACCTTATCCTTTTTTCGAGTATCGGCCACGACGGCCAGACCCAAATGCCGATACAATATATCTGCAAAAGACGAGCAACAGTACCAAAGTAACAGTTCAAGCACGCCATGGTATTATTGGTGAAATATAATGACCCAATTGAAAGACAATTTAACATGTGTTAAATAAATCCAGTAGATTAACGACCGTAGTGTTGACATGGCAAATGACGTGTTGAGTCAACAGATTTAGAATGTACACGGTGTGCTGATTGTATGCATTTGGGAGGTAGATAATGTAGTTCATTATCGTATTACAGTAAGCGGGGTACGAACAAAAGCAGCGCAATGTCTTTCAATATCAATGGCTCGTCTCCATTTCAGTGACGTACGACAGAAGTGTTCCCACTTCTTTCCCAGACTACACAATACACCCAGGGGACCAGAGATTGAGTACAGAGTTCCCAAACATAACCGTCTGATTACAATACGGTACTTTGGAAACCTTCTTTTAGACAGAATGTCTACGTTAATGTGCGTATTTCACCAGAAAAAGGCTTTACGCCAATGACCAATGTTGCCATTAGGCTTTGGAAGAACAATAATTTGAGGACATGTCGTTACACTTCAGGAACTGGAGCTCAGACCTGAGACTCAGTCTGTCTCCATTAAAAGCACCTCAGAGGCCTCCACTGCATCGTACCCACATTCAACACCTAAGTGACAGTGGACGGCAAGAATGTTGACAAAACAGATACGAGATCAGAAAACAGCCATGTACGTAGCATAATTAATAAATGTTTCAGGACGTCGACCAATGAGTGCAAAGGCAATGAACACACACAACTTCCGTCAGTGGGTCAATCAAACAATGTTTGTTTTTTGTTTTTTTCGTTGAACCCATTTTTTTCCTTTACACTCAATTGCAATACAAACTTCCACCAGAAACAAATTTCGTATGTCTACAATTTCAGAAGGCCCGGCATCATTAAAGCCATGGATAAATATTTTCCTCATATCTTGCAGCCCTACATTAATTATCAATCCCCTGACAGAACAGACTGCATATCACCCTTGCCCACACAAAAAGGCACAATCAACTTCACAACATTTAAAAATGAAATATATGCATAGAAATTGGAAAATATGAATTATACAACGCTAAAAGTTCATATTGTCAGCCAAAAATCCTGGCTCTAGGCTTTTTATCTTTTCTTCGAGACAGTACTTGGGTTATCGCTCCTGATCCATCTATTCATCCTCCATTGTCCTCTGCATGACCCATTCCTTCATGCTAGGCTCTATACTCTCTCATGGGACTGTCCTTTCTCCTCGCCTGCGTGTTCCGTCTTCTCCATGACAAATTCCACCCAGGTTTGGGTTCCTGTACCTCAGTGTGCTAGATGACCAGTTAGAAACGACCTGGTTTGCTAAATGACCAGAGTCGAAAATTACCAGGATTAGAAAAATGACTTGGTTTCCTAAGTCACCAAAGTTAAAAATGATTTAGTTTGCTAAAAGCCAAATTACTTAGTTTGCGCGGGAAGTTTCCACAAGCAAGCCAAGATTGTTTTGTGTTTGCATTTTTAAAACATCTTAAAAACACTTGAATGAATCGGAGAATCAACATCCCTGGATATCAATTGAAGTAACACAAAGCCCTCGTTATCTTGTCAGCACTCAAGTTCCATTTCATTTGTTTGATTTATATAACAATCCTTAATTGCGATTAAAGCAAAGAAGCACGATGCACCAGGGCGTCGTATGCCAATGAATGATTCATCAGCATAGTTGGAGAGCACAAATCTCCCCATAAGAGAGAGCTATGCTAGTTCAGTTGGAGAAAATGTTAAGCAGCTTAGGCCTTTGCAGTGAGCCTGGTGTGGAATTAAAACACGACACAAGTTGGGCTGAATTTAGCACAAAAGGGTGCCATTTTGTCAAGAGACCATAAAAGTACATTAGATAACAGCCATCTGGTTGATTTAAAAGTATGGCGTAAAGCAAACCTTCTAATCTCAACGCAACAATACCTTGTGTATACAAAATAGGGGATTAAGAACCCAGTTCTGCCAAATGAAAACTGTACAACTGTAATAGTGACAAGAGTGAAACAGGATGGGATTTCTCTTCCAAAATAACATTTTGGAAAAGACAAATGCATATCAGATACTCATTATTTGTGTTACACAAGCAGAACCAGGACCCAGGTCCCCTCGTTTGCTAGAAGCTACCGTACTCAAACTAATTAAATCCTAATCCCAGGCTGGGCCAATGTTCCTTCTCCCAACAGAGACCTGTTGTTGGCTCTCCAAACTCAATAAAAAGGTCTTCTATTAAAGCCTGACTTCTTTAAACACAGGCCAATTTCAGGTTGCGTTCTGCAGTCTGGTCATGAGGCAGGCTGTGAAATCAAATGGCTCCCAGCGGTCTCGTTGTTTGATGGTCATAACACTTAGCATCAAAGATTTAAGGGGCGAACGGTGACACGCAAACATCTCCGTGTGAAAACAATGGAAACGAGCAATGCACGCGCGCAACAAGGTAACACCTTAATCCTTCAGCATACAAGAAATATTTATACGTAAAAAAGACACTTTCTATTTACATGGAGCCTTACATGGTGATTTAGTGCCTCTAAGAGCTCTTCAAATGGGTTTAAATGGTAAATGGATTGCATTTATATATAGCTTTTATCCAAAGCGCTTTACAGTTGCCTCACATTCACCCATTCATACACCGACGGCGGTGCCAACCATGCAAGGTAACAACCAACACGTCAGGAGCAGGTAGGGTTAGGTGGTGTCTTGCTCAGGGACACCACGACACTTAGCTAGGTGGAGCTCAGGGATCGAACCAGCAACCTTCCAGTTGGCAGACAACCGCTCTGACCTCCTGAGCTACTGCCGCCCCCGCAAGGTTTAAAATATAATACACCCAAACATTATGATAATTACACATTCATTCTGTGACGATGTCACTAAGCCAATTAGGGTGAATGAGGGCTGGTCGCACTTAGCCTATTGGTTGGATGGCTTTGTGTTTGTTACATGTAGTATTCACAAGCTGCAGATGCTGCGTCCTCCCTCCCTGTCATGTTCAACAGTTGGGAGGGCTGGGCCTCAAGTAAATACAAATCAGCAGTTCAGGATTTATTTCAACTAGCCAACACATGGAAACGCATCATGCCATCTGAATTGTGTAGGCATTCTCAGTAGAACACGTTTTGCAGTGTAAACTCAGCCGAGGCCCCCTTATTTATTGGCTGCATTACTTAAGAATCAATAGTCTGATTCATTTGGGAAAAAGCACCAATTATCCAAAAAGGTTGCGGGAGAAATATTTGTGGCCTTGGGCACTGGGTTTTGCTGCAGCACAGATAAATGTCATACAGAGAGACATTTAATGGCCCATTGGCATGTTTTACAAGGCACTGCTGCTACACCCATGTCCTGCACCTGATCTGCTTTCCACCGCACATGCTATCAACTTCATGTCCATTGCTTCCAGGAAGGAAAGCCACATCTCATGCGACACTAATGCAGAATCAGCCATCTGTCCTGGCGGGTGTAGCACATATGAGCAGTGGACAGCACGGCCAGCACCAAGCATTGATCTGACAGCTGCAGTGACATCGACTTTTTGCTGTGGCCACTGCTGCATCGGAAAGGGTGGAAAATCCATTCAGCGTATATTTGCGTGCATGAACAGAGCATACGCATGCACTGCATAGGTCTCTCTCTCTCTCTCTCTCTCTCGACAACCCACATGTTTAGTCGAAAAACTGAAACTTCTTACTCTCCAGGCCAAGTTGGGTGAATCCCTAGGAGTGATAAGGCAAGAGCTGACATTCTTAAATGGTGAGGTTATTTTGGTTCACGTATAGCAATGCAAAGGGGTCACAGAGTGCCAAGTACCAAAATAAACTACAGCTATCCAATAAATACTTTCACCCAAAGTAGGGGCACATGTAAAACTAAAATGTAATAATTTAAAGCACGTAACATTTCAGGGCACATGAATAAGGACTACAAAGCACATAAAACACTATAAAAACACATTACACCAATTTTAAAGTCTGCACTGCTTCAGAATTGATTTGAAGATACTTTTATTGGTTTTTAAAGCTCTTAATGGTCATGGTCCTACCTATTTATCAGATTTGCTTTTAGCCTATGAACCCTTGAGAACCCTCAGGTCTTCTGGTAGTGGCCTTTTAATTATCCCTTAAGTCAGAAAACCCACGGTGAGGCATCCTTTTATTATTGTTATTATTATTGAAATGTTATTCTATTTTATTTAAATTGTATTTATTTCTCTCTCTATTTATCTATTTTTATTATTCTCTTTAATATCCTACCTTTTATCTTTGGTTTTACTCACTTTAATACATCTAGTGTCTTTTAGTACTTTGTTTTATTTTAGCCTTCTAGCCTATAGCCGATACCCTAACTTTTACTTTTGGTTTTGCTCACTTCAATACATCTCTCTTTTAGTATTATTAGTATTCCTTTATCTTGTACTTTTTACCTTTCTTTTATTGTTCATCTACTGCTGAGAGTTCTTGCCTCTGGTGTTTCCTCAATGCAGATTTATGATGGTGTTTCCTCAGTTCCTGTTTTTAGTGGTTTTATTATTTGTAAGGTCTTTTTTTTTACTCTGTGTGAGGATGGGGGATGGGGGGGGCTTGTTTGTATTGTGTGAAGCACTTTGTGTTGCATTTGATTTTTGTATGAAAATAGATAAAGTCTGATTGATTGATTTATAAAATTGTGTATCACGATGGATTGAATTTCATGAAAATTTTGAAACCATACAAAAACAACAAGCAATAACATCAAATGATCTCCTATTTGTAGTCGTAGAGTAGATGGTGGACTGCAGGAAACTGCCATGTGTGACATACCACTGAGAACTGTTTACTTTCTCAGAGTTCAGTAAGACCTCTGACCAATTGCTGGTTATTTTCCAAAGTGGCTGACAAGAGCGGACAAATGTACGAGACATGGTGATAAATCCGAAAACACACTTCTAGCTTACTTTAGGCCTCGCTCCCCCCCCCACCACCCCCCAAACCCAAACCTCCACCCATCCCCTCCAGTTTCCAGAGAACAATAATGTCCAACTAATGACATTCCTTGTCTCCAAGACGCTACCGTCACATCATTGGACCCAATAAAAACGCCTGAAATAGATCCAGAATTCATCACAGCCAATCTGCTCATTGAGAAAGCACAGATCCTCCATTCACAATGTATGAGCCGCTAGCTGCGATGCACCAAGATACCATCTAGGTCACGTTACCGTCAGCAGCTTAGCACTCAGCTGTGGAAGGCCCCATATCTTCTGCTCGCCCGACATGCACAGAGAGACACCAGCGGTAACCTGGGTTCTCTGTAGACACCCTAACTGATGTGGAGACTTGGGCTCAGCTGAGGGTTCCATGGGAAATTATCTATAGGAGAAATGCCATGTTTCACATGCCAGTTCTTTCCAAAACTAGTGTATTTTTGTTTGTGTACATTTATCCTAAAAGGAGCCATTTCCTGTGTCTATGTGGCGCTTTTCAAGTCGAAATTCAGAATGTTGTGTTAAGATCACACTGACAACCATCCTGTTGCTAGCAGAAGAGCCATAAACACATTACACTAGTAGCCATATGGGCCCAGATATGGTGATACCACTCGCATGGTCTATTGTTAGTATGGCACTTGATGTCAACAGTCACACACAAATACATGCACACACAGCTACTGGGCACAGGTGAGGCTTTCCTCATTCCGGAACAAGGATTTCCACCGATCAATCCTTGATCACACCAAACCATATAGATTATTAGAAAAATACAAATCGCACAGAAGCATAGTTGCAAACAATAGAACAAAAACAGCAACAGTAGCATTCATTTAGGGACCTTGTGTGACTTCACCATGCATTTGACTTGACAAGTCAATAGCCAAAAAGAATATAACTTGTATAATATAATTACGAATAGAAATGCTCCTCCCTGCTGCCTGATAATGACAGTAAGAGCATGTCACCTACATACAGTATACGTCTGTCGTCATGGTTCTCTTTTGTGACAAGCCTCGTGTCAGTTGAGGCTACTGTTGTGTGTCCGCCTCATGTGTTTGGAATGCAACAAGGCCAGGCCTGGCCAGAAGAGAGCCGAGAGCCTACCAAGGAGTCAATAAGATATAGGGGGAGCCAGCCACAGACAACGCTGGGCTGCGGATCTACAAGGTGCTATTGGGGGGCGGGCGAATTAAGGGCCCAGCAGCACAGCGCCTGTATATATAGAGTCCTCTCCTAGCTGATCAAACGGATTTTTCAGTTTCATTTTTAACCCACTCCCAGTTAATTGAGAGTGCGTGGTGGCAACAAGAAAAACACTCGCTGCTGCTGCCACAACCTAGTGAGACAGGGGTGACCAAGTCCATTTCTGGCTCGCTGATTTTCTTTCCAAATAAGCTCTCAAAATAAGCCAACATTGTCAACACATCAACGGCTGTGAGGGCCTGATAACTTCTTTGGAGGTTAGCATGCAGTAGCGTGCTACTAGCAATGCGTTTCCTGTGGTCTAGCCATTTGTTGCACAGCACAGGCAGGAGGGGAAGGAGGCATGCAAAGTGAGACTGCGAAGATATAATACTAAATATCTTCACAGTTGAAATAGTGTTTGAATAGACAGAATTAATTGTCAAATAATCATGGGGGGGGAATGAATGGTAAAAGGAGGGGGAAAGAAAACTTCAGCTCCACCGCCGGACTGTTGCCATGGAAACAATGGCAATTTCCTGTTGTTAACTAATGGGTAGCAATGAGGAAGCTTCTGCAACCCACTCCCACCTCTCCCAGCACCCAACTCGCCAGGATGGCACTGACCCTTCATCTCCTCTTGACCCCCCCACCGCACTCCAGCATCCACCCACCCACTCACACCCCACCCTCCTGTCCAGCTCTCCCATGGTCCCCCTATCATTATCCTATCCAGTCTCCATTCCATGACCATGCTGGCGTCTGACCAGCAAAGCATGAACGGATAACTTTGCTGATGTTCAACCTCTGTCTATGCATGTGTCTGCATTAGGGATAAAGTGTGAATACGACCTGCAGTTGTTGCCAATGCGCTCTGCGTCTCTGGGGCGCAACTCATCACAGATGCTCTATCTTATCTTCTTAATTTGGGCGCAGGCAACGTGGAGGAAAGGTAAACATTGTGCATTTGCATGTACTACCCACATTGAAATGATACCAAGATGGTTGAAACATCGGCAATGCTCCCCTTTAAAGCATTTAACTTTAAAAAAAAAAATATCCACTTACGCTCAAAGTCGGAGTCTTCGTCATCGTCGTCGTCCTCCCCGTTGGACTCTGTCTGCATGGGCTCGCCGTCGAACATCACGCCCTTGCCAGGCTTGCCCCCGGCGCCCGCCCCATCCTGACTCCGGTTGTCCCGCAAGCGGGTGAAGTACTGTACGGCGAACTCCACCAGGTCCGACGGCCGCTGTCGCAGCACCTCCACGGTGTAGCCCTGCAGCAGCTCCGTCAGGCCCACAGGTATCTCGATACTCATGGCTGCGTCTGTGTCCCTGTGAGGTGGAGGATACAATCTATCTACACAGGCGGGGGTGTAGTAGGAAGGGGGGGGGGGGGGGGGGGGGGAAAGGAGAGGTCATTCAACATGGGTTAAGGGTTTTTTTTTCTCCCCCAATCATCATTGGCAATGTACAGTAGTACCAGGATAACTGGACATGTTTTCTGAATTCAACAGATGAGATTGTTGGTGGCGATGCACACACAGGTGGTGGGGGTGATTCAGAATGGGGTTTATTTTCGGTTGACTTTGTATGAGTTCTGAGTTTCTGGCTTCAGCAGATGAGTTACTTGGTGCCAGTAGAGAGAGAGAGAGAGAGAGCGAGAATGTGTGTGCGTGCGTGTGCGTGCGTGCGTGTGTGTGTGTGTTGACACACAGCAATACTGGCAGCTCGCGTGGCAAGGGCAGCAGCGTTACCGACGTCACGGCCATCACATTTAACACCACAGCTCTGGAGAAACCAGGTTCTGCTATTCAGATTGCAACAAGGCATTGCATTGCATTGCATTGTATTGTATTGCAGCCTATCGCTCGATAGGCATTACAAAAAAAAAAAAAAAAGGAGAGGCCACGTTATCTAGCGCCGAGCGACGGAACACACCGTTCCCCCGCTGGGGCTGCTGCACCCGTCTTGAGTGCACGCAAAGATACGGGCCTCGCAACGCTTAGTGTGGAAACACAGATAACCACACGTCAACTCCCCGGGCCCATCGACCGAGACGACAGTAGCAGCAGCAAATCCTCCTGACATCTCGCTCGCTAGCGTCGTGTGCCACCCCGATCCCAGATCCCCAGATCCCTGATCCCGATCCAAACACGGTCGGAGTCGGGGTCGGCCGTCTTTGACTCAAGCGGTTCCAGCGGCGAGAACACGAGAAGACCACCACCGCCGCCGCCGCTCACCCGCCGCCACACACCCGTGGCGCCCTGCGTGCATCATGGCCGACGTCGGCATTGGGCTTGGTCGTTAGGTTGTTGGGTTGTGAGTAGTTGGGTGGGGGGGCTTAAATCACTTGATCGCCGTACAGCCCCGCTCCGTCCGCAGCACAACGGGAGCATGGCGGAGCGGTCGGAGAGAGAGAGAGGCTAAGTCACAGATTAAAGTAGCAAGGCCAGCGAGGAGTAGTGTGTTCCATCTTGATCGCAGCGAGCAGCCCGCTACAAAAGCTCGGATTTTGCAAAAGAGAAATGACTAAACTGCTAGGACTAAACCCAGCCCGTGTGTGTGTGTGTGTGTGTCACTTACATGTAAATGCGGTTTCGCCGGCTAAACTAGCCAGTCCCCACCACCACCACCAACACCACCACCAACACCAACGAGAGGTGTCCTTCCTCCGGGCTCTCCTTTATTTCGCCTCTTCTTTTTAGTCCGTCTCCTTGCCAGCGTAGCGACCGTATCCGCGGAGAGAGAAACCCAGCGAGAACGTTCCAGGCGCGTTTAATGACGAGGCGGCTAGGAAGAGTGTGGGCTGTTCATTTATTCGCCAGCCCGCCGTAGAGCGATGCTGCTGCTGCTGCTGTCTGTTGGCTGTTCTCTCCTCAGCCTCCCTGAGATAAGAGGCACTCCGCGCGGCCGTGTGACTGAGCGGCACCCAGGAGCCCCGGATCCTGCCGTGGAGCCGTGGACCCGCTAGAGGGCGTGGTTACTGCGGGGGGGGCGGGACGCGGGACGCGGCGGTGACGTTGAATGACAGGGACGTTCCTCCAAACGCGACGCAGTACCGTTTATGTCGACGATAAGGCGGGTCAAAAAAAAAAAAAGGAAGAGCCGAGCCCAAGGACCCCACCCACCCAAGTAGTCGTCTCTCTCTCGTATGTGGGAAATAAACAATGGACAATGGACAAAAACACGTATTATACCGTGCCAAGATAATTGCAGGTGAAGCTCTCTGTCTCTCTCTCTCTCTCGCACACACACAGACATTAATTAATTTTAATAGGTTAGCAACAGCCTGGTCATCTTGACCCTGGACCAGTTTCTCCACCCCCAGCAATGGAATATAACAATCTAAGGTTGAATTAACATGTAAAGGTCGACACAGAAACTCTTCTCAGTTGCATGATGAAACATTCAGCTGCAGTGTTTTGCCTTTTCATAAAGCCGGGTGGGATTGGAAACAGAGGTGTTTACGTTTTATGAGCCACAGGGCCCTCTGGCATGTTTTCCTGTAAAGATGTCCCCTGTGCCGTACATCTTCTTATGGAGACCACAGGGCCTGGTATACAGTATTTGAAAGTAGAGAGCCATGTCGCTGTAAAAACAAAGCATGAAAATGTCCTGCAGCAACCCTGGCTTTAGGCCTACCAGCATCTCACACAGGTTGTCACAGTTGTCTATTATTGCACTGTAGCTTACTGTCGGTCGTGACCACGCCCCTCAAGGCCCGCCCCTTCCTACCGGGCAGCCAATCACATCACCAGGAAAGAGTACAACCTGTACCAGTAACGCCACCGAGAACCGTTACAATACCCCATGTCAACCACATGTTATTAGGAAAATTATAATAATAATAATACATAATAATAATAATAACAGCTATTATTATTATGATTATATTATTATTATTATTATTATTATTATTATTATTATTATTATTATTATCCCAGGCTGCCGCTGTAGCTACGTGTAATTCAAGCCACACGATTCAACAATAAGGATCTGAAAAATACAAAGAAAATAGTGACGCAAAAGCGGTTCCCCTTTCCTTCCTTTGTCCCACTTGTCATCCTCCCCTCAGTCTCCTCTCCTTCCGACACGAACAGTGTGGCTGGACGTGAAACGTATGGCCTATTGTGTCAACTAAACTCATGTGATCCCTGTCATCCCATCTGTTTCTATAGCACACATTACTGTAGGTCATATGTGTCAGCAAATACATGATGTTGATGATGATTATTATTATTATTATTATTATTTGGTAGCAAATGTTGTTTGGTAGTAGTAGTAGTAGTAGTAATAGTAGTACTAGTAGTAGCCTATTCGTCTTAATAGTGGAGTTAGTAGTAGAAGGAGGTGCAACTAGCTCATTTGAAGTGAATAAGTAGGCTAAAGGAAACGTCTCCCTGCTCCTAGGTCTATATCCAGCTCTTCTTGCGTGCTTCACTAATTACATGCGTGCACCTTGTGTGCACACTCAATATACCGGCGCTATGCTCTCCCATTGCCCTCCTTTACTTTCTGTGTGACAGTAGGGTAAAGAAGCCGTTGCCATGGTCACAGGGGAGCCCGGATTTAAATCCTAGAAGCGCTTTATGATTGGCTCAGCATCTCCTCCCCTCCCGCCGGCGGACAGCAGTCAAACACTGACCCCTGCTGGTAGGAAAGCGCACAGCGTCTCTAGACAGCAGCAACGGCGGATCATCGAATAGAATAATACATTCATTTGTGAGACACATACATCATAAGCATACACGTCGATTCAATAAACTATGGCTTTGCTATTGACACATTTGATTTCAAGTTTGAAATAAGGCAATAAGACACAGCCTATAATCGCTTTAGGCGTACAGTAGAACTATATATACACTGAATATTTTCCCGAGAGAGCTCCAGACTGGTAAATGACACATGATTTGTAAATACGAGGTCTCGCTCCCTGGTGCTCTCAAATAGGCCCTGTGGGAGACAATGTGGGTGTATTCCCAAAACGGACAATAATTGCCTTAAAATTGTAGAGGTATTAGAAAGCAGGGCACAGAGAGAGAGAGAGAGAGGCCTAAAATTGCACTCAAAAGAGGGCTAATTAAGATTATACTCCATCAGCCATTTCAGTTCTATGTTGTATCATAAAAATAATGAAATGATATGAGAATGATAATGAAAGAAAATCTATTTCAAAATTGCTAAAGGCACTAAGTAATATAATACAACTTCCTCATTCATTCATTCATTCATTCATTCATTCATTCAACGGGGAGGCGCAGTCACATTCACATAAACGACGCAGTTATGTATGGAACGCCATCCAGGCAAAAACCGACACGTCAACGGATTGTTCCATTCTAGTGTCTAGAATGGGGGGTGTTAGATCCTCTCTCACCTGCCCAGCCCGAGGCACAGCTTTGAGTTTTCTCGTGTTTGCTTCTTCTTTTGTTGTTTAACGGCGGTTGGGATTGTTCTAGATTGGAGTGTGGATCAGAACGGTTACTACAGTATACTATGACATTAAATGATCCTATTAACACTAGAAGCGTAGTTTGGGTTTCTCTGTTGCAAATCTCTCTGTTCAAATAAAGAGTATGAGGCGCCCACTTCATGACTTTCCCTAAATATGTGTTAATTTTATTTTCACAAGGTTTGGAGGTTCGAAATCAAAAGACAAAATATTTCTGAACAGTTATACCTTCAAGTGCCATAGCGGTCAGATTGACTGCATTATGTCTGTATACCACATTATTACCATATATACCATATATTACCAAGTTTTTCAATTTTAGCGGGGGTTTTCGCACATCTTAGTTGACTTAGATATATTTTTTGTTTTTCTCCAATAATTCCATCCATCCTGATGGTGGAGAAGTCTTCAATTTGAATGATGTGGACTGGAGCAGGAGGAATGTTTGTTTCCGTTCTACCAGCTGTGGCATCTATTGTCATATCCACGCCATTGGAGGAATGACTTCTTATTTTTTCATGTAAGCCTATATTATTTTGGGCCTGGAGGTTACGCCGTCAATTGGATTGCGCCTCTACTGAACGCGCAGCTACTTCAAGTTGTTCCATCCATCCATCCATTCTCGTCCGCTTATCCGGGGTCGGGTCGCGGTGGCAGCCGGCTAAGCAGGGCCCCTCAGGGTTCCTTCTCCCCAGCAACACTCTCTAGTGCCTCCTGGGGGATCCCGAGGCGTTCCCAGGCCAGACGAGATATATAATCTCTCCAGTGGGTTCTGGGGCTGCCCCGGGGTCTCCTCCCAGTTGGACGTGCCCGGAAAACCTCTAAGGGGAGGCGCCCGGGAGGCACCCTAATCAGATGCCCGAACCATCTCAGCTGACTCCTTTCGATGCGGAGGAGCAGCGGCTCTACTCCGAGCTCCCTCCGGATGTCTGAGCTCCTCACCCTATCTCTAAGGGTGAGCCCAGCCACCCTGCGGAGGAAACTCATTTCGGCCGCTTGTATCCGCGATCTCATTCTTTCGGTCACTACCCAAAGCTTGTGACCATAGGTGAGGGTTGGAACGTAGATGGACCAGTAAATCGAGAGCTTCGCATTCCGGCTCAGCTCCCTCTTCACCACAACGGACCGGTACAGCGCCCGCATTACTGCAGTTGTATGACTATGTATGAAATGAACAATAAAGATGTGATATGTGATAATACCAACGTCTGTGTGCTTTGTCAGTGTTGGTTCAATATCATGAAGAACCTCTTTGTAACAGCATGAGTCCAACTTGGAAGTACACAGTACATAGTCCTTAATAGGTTCATTTATTGAGCTGAGCTCATTTCATTTTCAATAAATATAGGCTATATGATGGGATGAAATGGAATGTATATTTATTGTTTATTGACAGTATTGTGTGACAGTGCTGTGGTTTTTGTAGGCTTGGGACACTGGTTCTCTGGTGGTTCTCTGGTGGTTCTCCGTTGTTGGTGTTCCCCAATCTCCTGACGAAATCCATTGATGAGACCCAACAAGTGGTCAGCTAGGTATTAGAAACAAACACAGCAAGCAAAACAGGCTAACGTTAAGTAAAGGGCAAAAAGAACACACAGGCTACGTGATTCAGATCAGCCACTTTATCATATCTTAATTTCCTACAATGATTAAAAAGACGGGGTTAAGTGTCGTGAAAACCATAAGTCTTTTTTTATTATATTTTTTAATTTAATATTTTTATTTTATTAGCGTATTTGTATGATAACACAATTACAACGATTAGCCTATAGGCTTGATACCATTGCCTATTTAAATAAAAGTTAATTAAACCCTGTCGTATTTTGTACCACGTTTATCCCCCGTGACGTCATCCCGTGACGTCAGCTTTATAGCGATGCGTGCGTGCAGGAAAGCACGCGCTGGCAGCACGAACTCAAACTCCCACCTGCGATCGGGGGTCACGGGAACTACATAGCCCGGCATGCAATGTGTCGCGCCTGCGCACAGATCACACCGGCGACGTCAGAACTACAAACGTTCGGCGAAAGAACTACAATGCTGCCACTGTCTGTCATGCGCAGTAGGACTTTTTGGTATTTAGAGCCCGTTTCAATGTAGCCTGTACGCTACGTGCAGTACAAACAGCGACTCTAGGCGCGAAACACGTGAAAGCCACGGGAATAAACGACCGTCTCGCTAACTGACGAACGCAAGAGAAGAGCAGGAAGAAGAAGAATAAAATAAGGAAATAATAATAATAAGGGACTCGATGTCAACGCCAGCTGTCAAACATGAGCGGTCGGATGAAGACGCGAAGAAAGTGAAGCTCCATCACCACCATCAACATCCTCATCACCACCACCACGTCCACCACCAACAACAACAACAACAACCGGTGCAGAAACAACTTTGCTCTGGAAAGCCTTCCACCAACCATCCCTTCCACCACCACCAGCGCCACCCAAGCCACCAAAGTCATCCAAGCCACCCCCGTCACAGCAGCCTCGACAACGGTGTGAAGAACCATGGTCAGCACCCATCCCCGCGGAAGCCACCAGCACCAGCACCAGCACCACCACTGCCGCTGTTTACCTTCACGCCTCCTCTTAGAGTGGCCAAGGTGGAGACGCAGGTTGAGGTGCAGCGCAGTGAACCACCAGCGCACCAGCATCACCAGCACCACCACCAGCATCAGCACCACCATCATCAGCACCACCCCCGGGCCCCCCGGGGTCAGGAGGAGCGCTACAAGCCCCAAGGGAAGAAGGAGACCGGGGCCAACGGGAAGCACACAGCGCTGAGGAAAACAACACCACCACCACCAGGTAAGGTTAATTCACTGTGCTGCTGGAGAATTATACATAAATAGCATGATGTATGAGAGGAAACATGCTTTATATTCATTGAATTCATCTCTCAGGAAATGCAAACAAACTTGACGTTGTTTGATTCAATATAATAAGTGGCCATAGTCATAATATTGCACACAATATATCTCACAAGTCTCTTCACATGATGATGCATTATTACACAAACCTACTAGAAAAGGCAATTTCTGAAGAAATTGCGGTGTGAATGCTGTATTCTGAAAGGCTGACGCTAGACTGAATTGCTGTCTTGAATGTGGAGCTGAAGGACTATGAAGAATTGGAAATCTGAATCACTTGTTTTGAATATTTTCTCAAAGTATGAATGGGAATGTATGAAAGATGTAGAAAATGTAAATGTTTGAATGAGGTTTGTAGCTGAAAGTAGGAATGAGTTGAATATATTTTATTGAAAGGCTGACCCTAAAATGAATTGCTGGTGTATATGAAGAGACTATTATTTGAAGCCCACACACTTGGACACTACATTAGTGGCAGCATTATTTGGCTTGTTTCCTTACTGTTGGATGAGCTTTGTAGCTGAAAGCATGGATGACAAGGTAAGAGTGGACATGATTCAAAATGGCGCCCCTGCAATGCTTCTGCTGCAGCAGGGGTCCACGAGTTTAAAAGCTTGAAGGTAGCTGAAAGAACTGAACTTTTCCAGGGAAATTTTGAGGGTGCCTGCTGCCATATAAGCAAGCGATAACACACACACACACAGATGTGTAGGAGAGGAGTAGAGAGATACACGTATGTACTTTGAAGTAATGTTTCATTAGCACACTAACAATACCTAAAAATAAAACTGTACTTTTGTATTAGCAAGGTCATTACTAGGTCTTGATCTTAAATCAAGAATTACATACACAAAGCACACACACAGCATAAACACAACATAAAATACATAGGCCTATACCCAAAAACACACACACACACACACAGTATACAGACAAAAAAATAGATTGTGTTATATGAAATTACGGCCACACCCCCTCTCTCACACACACACACACACACACACACACACACACACACACATATCCAAACACACGCACACACACATATCCAAACACACACACACACACATATCCAAACACACACACACACACAGAAGGGGCGTACCCACAGAAGGGTAGCCACGCCCCCCAAACACAAGTGTGTGTTTGGGTGGCTGAATGTATGAATGAATGGGAAGAGGTTGAATATGAGTGTGTTTGAAACTTTCCTCCCATTAATTTCAATGGGGGAAAAAACTTGCTTTAGTCATTGTTGTGGTGTAATTTTAATAAAGCTGCTAGCACCACTGTTTAAGACGCCGGAGTGCATGATTGGATAGTGTATAGTCAGACTGCTGTGTGGTGCATATGGGAAGGTGTAGGTCAGGACCGCCGTGTGGTTGCATGATGGGAAGTGTAGTCAAGACCGCTGTTGCATGATGGGGAAGTGTAGTTCAAATTGCCGTGTGTGGCAGATGGGAAGTGTAAGTCAGACCGCCGCGTGGTCCAAATCCATATTTGGGTTAGGGGTCTCATATTATGGTCTCATATTAGGGTTATAGTTTCATATTAGGGATAGGCTTTAATGTTATGGTTTCATATTAGGGTTTGGTTAGGGTCTCATTAAGGTTTCATATTAGGGTCTCATTAAGGTTTCATATTAGGGTCTCATTAAGGTTTCATATTATGGTCTCATTAGGGGTTCATATTAGGGTCTCATTAGGGTTTCATATTAGGGTTTGGTTTTAGCGTTAGGGTTTCATATTAGGGTTTGGTTTTAGGGTTAGGGTTTCATATTAGGGTTTGGAATTAGGGATATTGTTCAGATTAGGGTTAGGGTTTCATATTATGTTTCCATATTAGGGTTAGGGTTTCATATTAGGGCTTGGTTTTAGGGTTAGGTTTACATATTAGGGTTTCATATTAAGGTTTGTTAATGGTGTTTGGGTTTCAGATTAGGGTTAGGCTTTCATTTTAGGGCTTGCTTAAGGTTACGTATTACGGTCTCATTGGGGTTTCATATTAGGGTTTGGTTAGGGTTTCATATTAGGGCTTGTTTTTGGTGTTAGGGTTTTATATTACAGTGTCATATTAGGGTTATGGTTTCATATTAGGTTTTGATTTGCACCCTCTGCTGTGCAGGTGAGTCGCGGCCTCACGACGAGAACGTGAAATCCCGAGCACTGCTGTCGGAGTACCTCCTGACGAAGACCAAGAGCAAGACCAAGAAGAAGAAGAGGAAACGGAATCGTTGCAGTGGCGAAGATGACTGCGGCGACCCCTTGGTGGGCGGCAAGCTGGGCGGCAGTGCTGGCGGCGCGGTGCACCACATGGAGGTGCAGACGGTGTGCACGGGACCCTCGGGAGCCTACACAGAGCCCACCCCGGAAGGTCTGCTCAACCACCACCACCATCCCCATCCCCAGCCTCCCAGGGACACGCCCTTCCTCTCCCACCAGGACCACGCTGTCCGCAGCGCCTGCCTGCAGACGGGCAGCTGGCACGGCCGCTTCATGCACGACGAGCGGCAGGCCAACGGCGGTGGACGGGTGCTGCACGCCTACGCCGACGAGCTGGCCGCCCTGGCCCCCAGGGACCTGGCCGCCTTCGCCGCGGAGTTCATGGAGCGGGCGTTCGCTGAGACCGGCCGTCGGGGGAAACGGAAAGGTGGGGGTGCTGGGGCCCGCTACGCCCTGGCCGTGGTCCACGGGGCCGCCGCCTACCTGCCGGACTTCCTGGACTACTTTGCGTTCAACTTCCCGCACACGCCGGTCAAGATGGAGCTGCTGGGCAAGAAGGACATCGAGACGACCACCATCGCCGCCTTCCACACGCAGGTAGGCTAACCGTCGTCAGCTCTTCATCTGCACCGTGGTGATCTTCATCAGTACTCCATGTTTAGCTATTGGGGTTGGTGTGGAGAAGAGCTATTCAAGGAATTTTTATTGTTGTTGTTTTGTTTGTTGTTGTTTTTGTTCTGGCGGTCATCAAGTTAGTGATATTTTGAGTGATATTTCATCAAGCTGTGAGTGATTTTATTTGTTAAGGTTTGTAATCACACACACACACACACCACACACACACACAGATGTCTCCATCTCTGTCTCTGTCTGACTCTCTCTCTCTCTCTCTCTCTCTCTCTTTCTGTCCCCCTCTCTCTGTCCCTCTCTCTCTCTCTCTCCATCCTTAATGATCTCTCACTCACTCACTAACTCATTCACTCTCACAATCAACATATCCTACCCTATCCACTGGGTCCCTAGACCACCTGTGGAGCAGCAGAAAGCTTTCAGTCCCAGTGAGTCCCAACATCTCTCACCTGGTTGCAGGTGAGCCAGAGCTACTGCTGCGGGACATACCGGGCGGGGCCCATGCGGCAGATCAGCCTGGTGGGCGCGGTGGACGAGGAGGTGGGCGACTACTTCCCGGAGTTCCTGGACATGCTGGAGGAGTCCCCATTCCTCAAGGTCACCACGGCGACAGCTGATGCTCTTTTATAGGCTTGTTGTTGTTGTCATTGAGGGAGTGGCTGTTAGGGAGCTAGGAGTGACGTGTGTTAGATAAGGGCAGGGCGGCATGTGACCAAAACAACATCAGGATTATTTCAAACTTTTACCTCGATTACGATGAATGAATGATTCATTTCTGGGTCTGTACTGTAAATATGCTGAACCATTAAATCTGGAATTTTGTTTCTAACGAACGAGTGCATATCTTATCTTGGTGATTTAAATTTAAGAATTCCAGGAAACACACACACACTCACGGATGTTTATTGAATTAGTTTAAATAAACCGACGTGAGCAAGATTAAGTCTGTGAGAAGATTAAAGTTCTAAAGGTTGGTTTCAAAACATTTTCAGTTAATTGCGCCTTTGTTAGCACCACTGTTCTGAGAACAGCAGTGATCATCAGCTTATTGTTTTTCAGCTCGCACAAAAGTTGTGATGCAGGAAATTAGTTTTTTTGTCTTTCACTGCAAAGCCAAGCAAGAGCTCCCTTTGTACAGGAAACATTTTATAACTTGGTGTGTGTGTGTGCGTGTGCGTGTATGTGGTTGTGTGTGTACATATGCGTGTGTACATGTGGTTGTGTGTGTGTTCCTGTGTGCCTGGTTGTACGTACGTGTGTGTGTACGTCCGTGACCCCAGATGACCCTGCCGTGGGGCAGCCTGTCCAGTCTGCGGCTGGACTGCCGGTCTCAGAGCGACGACGGGCCCATCATGTGGGTCCGGCCCGGGGAGCAGATGGTACCGACCGCCGACATGCCCAAGTCTCCCTTCAAGCGACGCAGGTGAACACTTACTTACGTAGAACGTGGCATATATTAACTGTAAGATCGCTGACCAGCTGTCAGGCCCTAATACTGTCCCACATGGGTGGGGGAGAGGAAAGCACATGTGGTGGTGTGTGTATATATATATATAGCCAGTGACTCATAACTCCCACCACCCACAGCTGTGTCAGTCCCTGCCGCCCCCCACCCCCCGCTTGCTTGCAGCTGACACCAACAAGCCACGCCCCTCACCCCCCCTCACACCACACTATTGGCTGATTTATGATTGGGCGCTCAACACTTTTGAAAAGTGTTGCTTGACAGAAATGTTCGACAGAAAAAAGTGTTGCTCCACACTTTTTTTCATGTCGCATACGTGGAGAATTTTCTTGTGTTGCGGACGTCATCATATTTTGTCGCGCAATGTGATTGGGTAGTTTTCTAACATCGCCATGGAGATTGTAGTTTTGACTTCCTTATTGGTATTTTGGTCTGTAACGTAACATGAAACATAAATCTACAAAAGATAGAGAACGGCTGGAAGATCGGCTGGTCACCATGGAGACGACGGAATTTATGCGGAAGCATAAATAGAAAACCGAAAACGTTGCGCGACACTTTAGTTTCTGTCCAGTGACACTTCCCCCCCCCCCCCATATGCAGGACTATGAACGAGGTGAAGAACCTGCACTACCTGCCGCGGAGCAGCGGGCCCCGGGAGGTTCTGTTCGAGGACCGCACCAAGGCCCACGCCGACCATGTGGGCCAGAGCTTCGAGTGGCAGAGCACTGCGGCGGTGGGCGTGCTGAAAGCCGTGCAGTTTGGAGACAGGTAAGGGGACGAGAGAGAGAGAGAGAGAGCCATCCATCCCCCCCTTCAATCTTCAATTCACCCTCCCTTTCCAACAACGTATGTTATTATTATTTCCGCTTCTGTCCCAGGGATCACTCGCCACGGATTACCAAAGATGTGGTGTGTTTCCAAGCGGGCGACTTCAAGGATGTGGTTCAGAGGCTACAACTGGATCTCTACGAGCCGCCAGTGTCTCAGGTTGGTGTCAGGGCTTGGAGTTACAGGTCCAGTAACGAAACACTCAGATCCAGACCCAAACACCCAACACTGGTTGTGCATATTAGTTCTGTTTTGGTCTGGTTGAACTAAGCGACAGGGTCAAATTGCTGTCAAATGACCAACATTTTATTTTGTAATACGTAATAATTCGAATAATAAAAATGTTATATGCATGTAATAGGTTACTGCACACTTGCACACATGTAATCTTTTTTATAAAATGTATTTACATTTTTGTGAGACATTTTTCTCTCACAAAAGAGATTTTTCTTGCTCATTTATCATAATCTGCATTTTGTTTTATTAAGCAACTTTTCCTACTATTGATCTTCATACATTTATATAACATTCCTATTACCAGACATGCTCAGACATGAAATTATGACAGCATTATCAAATGATCTGCAGTGCATGGATTCCACCATTGGGGGGCAGCAACGCAACACACCGACATGGCCCTAATGCAGTACGATGTGTGGTGATGCTATTGAGCTCACGAGGAAGCGATGTCCCTGTGCCCGCTCCAGTGTGTCCAGTGGGTGGACGACGGCAAGCTGAACCAGCTGCGGCGCGAGGGCATCCGCTACGTGCGCGCGCAGCTGTGCCACGACGACATCTACTTCATCCCCCGCAACGTCATCCACCAGTTCAAGACGGTGTCGGCCGTGTGCAGCCTGGCCTGGCACATCCGCCTCCAGAGGTACACCGCGGAGCAGGAGCAGCGGGAGGAGGAGGAAGAGAAGGAGGAGGGAGAGAAAGAAGAGGAAGAAGGAGGGGCTTGTGGCAATTCCCACACACACCGCACACAGTCAGATGGCATGCGTGGTGGAGGTGTGGCCAGGACGAAGGCCCCCACCCTCCCCTCCCGCCCACAGCTCCAGCGGCCAGCGGCCTCCCTGCAACCACCACACAACAAGGAGGACCCTCCTCCCCCTCCTCACCGGTCGTGCTCACGGGCTGTCTCTGGAGACCTCTCGCCCCGGCCTTGCCCGGGTCTTCCATGACACACACCCCCCCCCTCCCATACACACACACACACACACACACACACACACACACACACACCATCTTTAAAGCTTCCACTCTTAACTTATTAACTTTTTTAAATCGGTATGCATTTTCGAAATGGAAAGGTTCCATTTGAAAAGATACATCCATTTTTGTATATATCTTTGAAAACACTTTTTAAATAAAAAAAAATATATATATACGTGTACATATACATTAAGTAGGATCTAGACAGAAATAATCTAAGTTTTCTCTTTACTTCTGTAGTAAAAAAAATCAAGCAATTACAGGTTGACTTGCATAGGAAGATATTTTTGTGATTGGACTGCATGAAATGTTAAAACCCTCCAAAAATCTCTAAATCCTCAAAGTCTCATGAAGTGTTGGCGAACGTTTTTACTAAAATGTTGTTAAAGTTTTCTGTCATTACAATGCCAGCTAAAAACGCTTTCTGGTAGACATCCTGCTCCAGCGAGTGTGACATAGGTTTTGAACATTTGACACTGCCCCCTGCACCCGGTCCGACAATCGGCCGGAGCCTCCTCTCCAGCACCCTGGAATAAACTTTCCCGGGGAGGCTGAGCAGTGTGATACCCCGATAGTTGGAGCACACCCTCCGGTTCCCTTTTTTGAAAATAGGGACCAGCACCACTGGAAAGTTTATTCCAGGGTGCTGGAGAGGAGGCTCTGGCCGATTGTCGAACCTCAGCTTCAGGAGGAACAATGCGGATTCCGTCCCGGCCGTGGAACAGTGGACCAGCTCTTTACCCTCGCAGGGTTGTTGGGGGGGGGTGGGGGCATGGGAGTTTGCCCATCCAGTCTACATGTGCTTTGTGGACTTGGAGAAGGCCTATGACCGTGTCCCCCGGGGAATCCAGTGGGGGCCGTTGATACGTGCCATTCGGTCCTTGTACGAACAAAGTGCGAGCTGTGTCCGTATTCTCGGCACAAAGTCAAGCACGTTCTCAGTGGGTGTTGGACTCCGCCAAGGTTGTCCCTTGTCACCGGTTCTGTTCGTGATCTTCATGGACAGAATCTCAAGGCGCAGCCGAGGTGAGGAGAGTGTCCTGTGGTTCTGTTGGCTGTGGTTCTGTTGGCTACATCAGACCGTGACCTCCAGCACGCACTGGGGCGGTTTGCAGCCGAGTGTGAAGCGGTCGGGATGAGAGTCAGCACCTCCAAGTCTGAGGCCATGGTTCTCTGCCGGAAAACGGTGGAGTGTTCCCTCCGGGTTAGGAGTGAGTTGCTGCCTCAAGCGAAGGAGTTCAAGTATCTCGGGGTCTTGTTCACGAGTGAGGGCAAAATGGAGCGGGAGATGGACAGACGGATTGGTGCAGCGTCTGCAGTGATGCGGGCGCTGTACCGGTCCGTTGTGGTGAAGAGGGAGCTGAGCCGGAAGGCGAAGCTCTCGATTTACAGGTCCATCTACGTTCCAACCCTCACCTATGGTCACGAGCTTTGGGTAGTGACCGAAAGAATGAGATCGCGGATACAAGCGGCCGAAATGAGTTTCCTCCGCAGGGCGGCTGGGCTCAGCCTTAGAGATAGGGTGAGGAGCTCAGACATCCGGAGGGAGCTCGGAGTAGAGCCGCTGCTCCTCTGCATTGAAAGGAGTCAGCTGAGATGGTTCGTGCATCTGATTAGGATGGCCCCCCGGGCGCCTCCCTTTGGAGGTTTTCCGGGCACGTCCAACTGGGAGGAGACCCCGGGGCAGACCCAGAACCCGCTAGGAGAGATTATATATCTCATCTGGCCTGGGAACGCCTCGGGACCCCCCAGGAGGAACTAGAGAACGTGGCTGGGGAAAAGGAAGCCTGGGGGGCCCTGCTTAGCCGGCTGCCACCGCGACCCGGCCCTGGATAAGCGGACGCAAATGGATGGATGAATGGATGAATGGATGCACCCGGTCCGATGGAAGACAATGTCCGTTTTTCTAAAAACCTTTTCTAAAAATGCTTTTTTACCTCAGATCACACTTTCTGCATCTGCTGGGTGGATGTTCTCCTGGTAAAACTGGGCTTTACATAATCCTGCATATCCATGAGACTTGGAATAAAAATGCATGATGTACTGTTGTTCATAGTTGTTGTACATACTATGCTTTGAAGAATACATACTTTCTAAATGCCTTTTATTGGAATGCTTTTTGTACCGTGACCCTTTTTATATGTGTTGATTCTGTGTTTGTTTTGGAACACTATAGAATGAATGGTGATTATCAAATGTGGAACAAATCATCACAGCTTATAGGCCTCATGTAGAAATGTGGTTATTATGGTCATGACATAGTTGGGAATATTTGAACTTGAACAGTGCATTTAACCTGCATCATGTAAATTGTCCCATTAGCAGCCTCTAGTGGCTGGAGTTGTAGCTACAGTCCGAACCATATGATTTTCCCACGGGTTGTGGGTGGGGAAGGGTGGCAAAAGTGGACCAAAATAAAAGTATTTATAGAGACAAATATATTGACTCGTGGATGATTGAGGTGTGTGTGTGGGGGGGGGGTGTACTTAGTATATTTCACTTCATATGACACTTTGGTTGTTGAGAAGGAATTGTTAATCATAGGTGGTGCATTCATTGGCACAAAAGTTGAAAAAAACAAAACAAATATATTGATCGTGGTTCACACAACCTGTATCTGTGGGTTATACAGAAAATAATACCGATACGGACCTAAGGTCCTCGGCTATTTCAAGCACGCCGAAAAAATGAAAGGTGAAACTGTCACTCAGGAAGCCTTGGCCACGCCCACGTGTTGCGCTCTACTTATTAGGCACCATGCCATCACACACTGTACCTGATCAGAATTTTAATTATGATGGTGATGATACATTATCTTTAATAAGCCAACTTTGTTTGTTTTTGTTAAACAATAGGCTACTAATCATTATAAGAATGTTTTTTTGTGTTGATACCTGTTTGCCCACTTGTTGTTGTTGTAGAGGGAAGTATAACTTCATCCACACACACACACACTCGACCTCTTTCTGGGAACACAGGGCGTCAACATATTTTGCCAGGGATGTAAGGCCTGCTTGTGAGTAATGCAGTCACAATGTCATTTTTATGGTTTACATAATCATAGTGTAATCATGGCATATATTGTAATAGGCTATATAATATCTATACATAATTAACAGTTAGTTTCAATATTGCAGCATGTAGACACCTGTACTATGCATACTGTATGTGTCAACAATGTATAGTGTCACATAGGCTACTGTTAATATTTACCTTTCACTGTATACATAGGCTGTTTCAGATTTTGTATTTTTAACTATTTACATGTATATTTTTAACATACATTTCCATGCCAATTTGAATCTTAAGAGAGAGATACAGAGAGAGAGAGAGAGAGAGAGAGAGAGAAATTGAATTGAGAGAGAGAGAGAGATACACAGAGAGGGAGAGACAGAGAAAAAGAGAGAGACACACACACAGAGACACAGAGAGAGACAGGGAGAGTGAGACACAGAGAAAGACAGAGAGAGAGAGAGAGAGAGAGAGACAGAGAAACACAGAGACCTGTATATTACCTGTATATATTTAGTTCTTTATAAGTATACTTTAGAAACTCATATTTATACATTTGATTGCAACATTGCAGCTTTGTGTACACATTTCTTTGTTCTAGAATATCTACAATCGTACATTAGATTTGTTTTGTTCTTGGTTTTTATTTACCACTCGCTTTGGCAATGTAAATGTACATTTCTCATGCCAATAAAGCTTTTTAAATTGAATTGAAATTGACAGAGAGACACAGACAGAAAGAGAGAGAGAGAGCGAGCGAGAGAGAGACACACACACACAGAGGGAGAGAGACAGAGAGAGAGAGAGACAGAGACAGACAAACGTGGGAATCACAAGACAGAACCGGATACCTTGACATCACAGGGGGGCGTGGCGCGGTGTGTCTGTGTGTGTGGGGGGGGGGGGCGTGGTCTGGTGTGTGTGTGTGTGTGTGTGTGTGTGTGTGAGAGGGAGAGGGGGCGTGGCCTGGTGCTCAGCCGGTCCAGAGAGGAGCGGGCATGTAGCAACATATCACACCAGTTTAGGAGAGTACATGAATGAGACCAGAGTCGATGCGATTCTCTTTATATTCTCTGGGCAAGGCTTTGAACACCTTCAGCTCAGAGGACATATCAGCCTATAAATATTATAGATATTATAGATATTATAGATATAATTGTGGGATTATCAAATGTGGACAACATCTGGACCATCGGAGCGGCGACCAGGAGACCGATTTAATCATTTAATCATTTAATAATTGAATCAATAATTGATAGACGTTAAAAAAAAAAAACACACACTTGATCTCTCTCGACTCTTAATTCACAAAGAGCCCCGGCGGTCGCGGTCGCGGTCATGTCATCTCTCCCGGCCAAAGTGATGCGGGACGGGCTCCTGGAGAAGCGCAGCAGCGGTCTGCTCCAGCTGTGGAAGAAGAAAACGCTGCGTGCTCACCGAGGACGGCCCTGCGCCTGCACACGTGTCGCCGCAACGGCAACGGCAACGGCAACAGCAACGGCAACGGCGGCCCGGGAACGGGGAACGGTAACTGCGGGAACGGCAACGGCGGTAGCGGGAACGACGCGCCGTGCTTCCGCGTTTCGGCGCCAAGGCCAAGGACCTCCGCTTCGAAGCGCATGGCCACCGTGGACTGCGTGGAGTCCAAGCAGCGGGCCTCGTCTACCCTTCACCGTGGGTGATGGCCACCGGCAAGGAGATCGACTTCCGCCTGCGCGCAGGACGCGCACCGCCCTGGAACGCGGAAGATCGCGCTGGCGCTGGTGCGCTACAAAGAAACCTGCCGGCGGTGCAGACCGGCAAAGACGCCACCTGTCCTCCTCCTCCTCCTCCCACATCTGGGGAGGAAGAGGAGGCGCTGTGTAGAGTGAGAGAGAGAAGAGAAAGGGGGGGGTGCAGCAACCTCAAGGGATATGAGACCTCTTCTTGTGTGTTGTTGTTTGTTGTTGTTTCAACTAACAATCTGATTTGGTCTCGCCTCATCGTTTCAGATATTCAGGCGACGTACATCCTGGCCTATGGTTCCACCTCGCTCCTCTCGTCAACTCGCTATACCACATTGAAGACAGTCAGCGGTCAAACTAATGTCAGGACAGAGTGCCAGCAGAGTTCAAAGATAAATAAAGCAGAGGCAGGCCAAGTATTTTTAAACAAACTGTGCACACCAAGAGGCAGAGCGACACGTGTTTTCACACAAATTACCCCCACACCCCCCAACCACACAACACGCGCACACACACACACACCTCCACACACTCACAGACACACACACACGTACACATAAATACACACAGACCTAAGGCTGAAACTATGACCAGTTGCTATGCAGCTGAGACGAGAGAGAGAGTGTTAGCTTGCGTCGTCGGATCCCTCAATTTGTTCCACATTCCAGCGTACGATCTGATCTGATTATTGCCGTCGTCAGTCACTCAGAGCACAACACAGCACCCGGCGTGGTGATGATGTGACTCCAGAGTCACGTACAGAGGAGGCGGCAGCTTATTAAATGCCATCTCTTCAATAGCCGCCGCATGAATCTGAACTATGAGCTAATGGTCGAGGAATCCACCGGCGGAGGGACGGAGAGAGAGACTCGTCGAAAAGGGAGGGCAGTGTGGCAGATGCCGAAATTAACCGAGTCGCCATGGCGACAGCGTTATCTTAACTCGCCCCTGCTGCCGCCGCCACACAGGCTGTGTCTCTCTCTGTGACATGTGACATGTGACATGTGACATGACAACCTTGGCACTTTGTCGTTTGACTCAATTCACGTTGATAGCGGAGACACAAATATCCCAAATGTTTTCTCTGTGTTTTCCCCCCCTGCAGTTTTTCCTCGACAAGGAACGAGGGAGGGAACAGCCGTTTTCTGGAAGCAGACAGGAAGATGGGAAGACAGCAGGGAAGAGAAGAGATCCTCACATCACCATAGCGAAAAACCACCCGCCATTTCAGACGATTCCTCCGCGTTGGGATGACATAAAGAAGATGATCAACGAACTACACTACACTCCCTTCCCAAGAATGCTGAGAATTGCTGCTTCCCAGAACATTGGACTTCCGCTGCCAACAAGGCCGGAGCCAAAGGGGCAGTTTGGGCCAAATGAAGACTCAGACAAACTCATTTGAAGAGTTCACACACACACAGACATCGCCGATCACCCAACATATTGGGGCAGGGAGGAGGGAGCGTCCACGTTACGTTGGAGCTGGCTGGCTGTGCTCTCCCAGTGCCTTGATCTCTCTGAAGAGACACTTCTTTTCTTATAACAGGAACTCTTCATTCATTCAGAGCGTTCATTTCTTAAATTAAACGGTTGTACTGTATGACTCAAAAGAAGTCTATATTTATACGCAGACTGCTAGGCTTTCGATTTGGTATGCATGCGACAATATTCCTATTCACTTTGTATCCAATATTTGATAAAAAAAACAAAACACCACAAACCAGTATTATATTCTAATAAAAAAAAGTATTCAAAGCGACACCGTCAGGCCTATAGTTTGGATTATTGTTCCAATTTTTCTGGCAAAGAAGTAAGGAAACACAGAATAGTACACACCAGAGAGAGAGAGAGAGAGAGACATCGGAAAACTAAGTCTTAACGAGGAGTGGGCAGCTTGGAAACCAGCACCACCCCTAACTCCTAACTCCTCCGTTCTCCTGTAGCCTCTGTGGCGAAAAACAAAATAAAACAAAATGGCCACCATCATCTGGTTCCAATTATGGCTGTAAGTAACTATTATGACGACTACTGCTGCTGGAGGAGGAGGAGGTGGAGACACACTCCCAGTAAACACAGTGGCAGGCAGTGGTGCCGTAGTGCTGGGACTCGGATCGCACGGAGCCAGGTCGGGGCGGTGGGCTGGTCTTCCCGGGTGCTGTTTGCGCTCTAATGAAACGCACCACGGGCCTCAGGCATGTGTACACACAAACAGCCACCCCTCGTGCACCCACATGCTTGGGGTGCTGATCGAATTACTCCAATTTGTTTGCGTACGTACGCATTACGTACGTGTGTGGGATGTCTGTGTGCGCGTGTGTCTGTGTGTGTGGTAATTGGTGTGTGTGTGTCTCGGTGTGTGTGAGCATTACTGTGTTGTGTTTGTCAACAGAACAGCAGTGTGTTTGAGTGTGTGCACACTACTGTCTCGCAATGTGTGTGTGCGCGCGTCGTAAGGAGTGTGTATCTGTGTCTGTGTGTGTGTGTGTAATATGAGCATTACTGTGTTATGTACGTCCACCACAGCCGTGTGTGTGTGTGTGTGTTTGAGTGAGTGCACACGTGTGCTGTCTCGCAGTGTGTATATGTATGCGTGTTCATGTATGTAATATTATCACGTGTGTGTTTTGTATGTCAAAAAACAACAACAACAACAGTCAACAACAGCCGTGTGCTTGAGTGCTGGAGTCTGTGTGTATGTGTGTGTGTGCTGTGGTGTGTGAGAGGGAGAGGGGGCGTGGCCTGGTGCTCAGCCGGTCCAGAGAGGAGCGGGCATGTAGCAACATATCACACCAGTTTAGGAGAGTACATGAATGAGACCAGAGTCGATGCGATTCTCTTTATATTCTCTGGGCAAGGCTTTTGAACACCTTCAGCTCAGAGACATATCAGCCTATAAATATTATAGATATATAGATATAATTGTGGGATTATCAAATGTGGACAACATCTGGACCATCGGAGCGGCGACCAGGAGACCGATTTAATCATTTAATCATTTAATAATTGAATCGATAGATTGATAGACGTTAAAAAAAAAACACACACTTGATCTCTCTCGACTCTTAATTCACAAAGAGCCCCGGCCGGTCGCGGGTCGCGGTCATGTCATCTCTCCCGGCCAAAGTGATGCGGGACGGGCTCCTGGAGAAAGCGCAGCAGCGGTCTGCTCAGCTGTGGAAGAAGAAACGCTGCGTGCTCACCGAGGACGGCCTGCGCCTGCACACGTGGTCGCCGCAACGGCAACGGCAACGGCAACAGCAACGGCAACGGCGGCGGGAACGGGAACGGTAACTGCGGGAACGGCAACGGCGGTAGCGGGAACGACGCGCCGTGCTCCGCGTTTCGGCGCCAAGGCCAAGGACCTCCGCTTCGAGCGGCATGGCCACCCGTGGACTGCGTGGAGTACAAGCGCGGCCTCGTCTACTTCACCGTGGTGATGGCCACCGGCAAGGAGATCGACTTCCGCTGCGCGCAGGACGGCACCGCCTGGAACGCGGAGATCGCGCTGGCGCTGGTGCGCTACAAGAACCTGCAGGCGGTGCAGACCGGCAAGAACCGCCACCTGTCCTCCTCCTCCTCCTCCCACATCGGGGAGGAAGAGGAGGCGCTGTGAGAGTGAGAGAGAGAGAGAGAGGGGGGGGGTGCAGAACCTCAAGGTATAGACCTCTTGTTGTTGTTGTTGTTGTTGTTGTTGTCACTACAATGCTGATGTTTGGTCTGCCTCTGTATTCAGTATTCAGGCGTACATCCTGGCTATAGGTCCACCTCGTCCTCTCGTCACCGCTATACCACATTGAAGACAGTCAGGCGGTCAACTAATGTCAGGACAGAGTGCAGCAGAGTCAAAGATAAATAAAGCAGAGGCAGGCCAAGTATTTTTAAACAAACTGTGCACACCAAGAGGCAGAGCGACACGTGTTTCACACAAATGACCCCCCACACCCCCCCCCCCCCACCACACACACACGCGCACACACACGCACACCTCCACACACTCACAGACACACACACACACGTACACATAAATACACACAGACCTAAGGCTGAAACTATGACCAGTTGCTATGCAGCTGAGACGAGAGAGAGAGTGTTAGCTTGCGTCGTCGGATCCCTCAATTTGTTCCACATTCCAGCGTACGATCTGATCTGATTATTGCCGTCGTCAGTCACTCAGAGCACAACACAGCACCCGGCGTGGTGATGATGTGACTCCAGAGTCACGTACAGAGGAGGAGGCGGCAGCTTATTAAATGCCATCTCTTCAATAGCCGCCGCAATGAATCTGAACTATGAGCTAATGGTCGAGGAATCCACCGGCGGAGGGACGGAGAGAGAGACTCGTCGAAAAGGGAGGGCAGTGTGGCAGATGCCGAAATTAACCGAGTCGCCATGGCGACAGCGTTATCTTAACTCGCCCCTGCTGCCGCCGCCACACAGGCTGTCTCTCTCTCTGTGGACATGTGACATGTGACATGTGACATGACAACCTTGGCACTTTGTCGTTTGACTCAATTCACGTTGATAGCAGAGACACAAATATCCCAAATGTTTTCTCTGTGTTTTCCCCCCCTGCAGTTTTTCCTCGACAAGGAACGAGGGAGGGAACAGCCGTTTTCTGGAAGCAGACAGGAAGATGGGAAGAGAGCAGGGAAGAGAAGAGATCCTCACATCACCTTTGCGAAAAACCACCCGCCATTTTAGACGATTCCTCCGCGTTGGGATGACATAAAGAAGATGATCAACGAACTACACTACACTCCCTTCCCAAGAATGCTGAGAATTGCTGCTTCCCAGAACATTGGACTTCCGCTGCCAACAAGGCCGGAGCCAAAGGGGCAGTTTGGGCCAAATGAAGACTCAGACAAACTCATTTGAAGAGTTCACACACACACAGACATCGCCGATCACCCAACATATTGGGGCAGGGAGGAGGGAGCGTCCACGTTACATTGGAGCTGGCTGGCTGTGCTCTCCCAGTGCCTTGATCTCCCTGAAGAGACACTTCTTTTCTTATAACAGGAACTCTTCATTCATTCATTCAGAGCGTTCATTTCTTAAATTAAACGGTTGTACTGTATGACTCAAAAGAAGTCTATATTTATACGCGGACTGCTAGGCTTTCGATTTGGTATGCATGCGACAATATTCCGATTCACTTTGTATCCAATATTTGATAAAAAAAAACAAAACACCACAAACCAGTATTATATTCTAATAAAAAAAAGTTTTCAAAGCGACACCGTCAGGCCTATAGTTTGGATTATTGTTCCAATTTTTCTGGCAAAGAAGTAAGGAAACACAGAATAGTACACACCAGAGAGAGAGAGAGACATCGGAAAACGAAGTCTTAACGAGGAGTGGGCAGCTTGGAAACCAGCACCACCCCTAACTCCTAACTCCTCCGTTCTCCGTAGCCTCTGTGGCGAAAAAACAAAATAAAAACAAAATGGCTACCATCATCTGGTTCCCAATTATGGCTGTAAGTAACTGTTATGACGACTACTGCTGCTGGAGGAGGAGGAGGTGGAGACACACTCCCAGTAAACACAGTGGCAGGCAGTGGTGCCGTAGTGCCGGGACTCGGATCGCACGGAGCCGGGTCGGGGCGGTGGGCTGGTCTTCCCGGGATGCTGTTTGCGCTCTAATGAAACGCACCACGGGCCTCAGGCATGTGTACACACAAACAGCCACCCCTCGTGCACCCACATGCTTGGGGTGCTGATCGAATTACTCCAATTTGTTTGCGTACGTACGCATTACGTACGTGTGTGGGATGTCTGTGTGCGCGTGTGTCTGTGTGTGTGGTAATTGGTGTGTGTGTGTGTCTCGGTGTGTGTGAGCATTACTGTGTTGTGTTTGTCAACAGAACAGCAGTGTGTTTGAGTGTGTGCACACTACTGTCTCGCAATGTGTGTGTGCGCCGCGTCGTAAGGAGTGTGTATCTGTGTCTGTGTGTGTGTGTGTAATATGAGCATTACTGTGTTATGTACGTCCACCACAGCCGTGTGTGTGTGTGTGTGTTTGAGTGAGTTTGCACACGTGTGCTGTCTCGCAGTGTGTATATGTATGCGTGTTCATGTATGTAATATTATCACGTGTGTGTTTTGTATGTCAAAAAACAACAACAAACAACAACAGTCAACAACAGCCGTGTGCTTGAGTGCTGGAGTCTGTGTGTATGTGTATGTGTGTGTGTGTGTGTGTGTGTGTGTGTGTGTGTAGGTGTGTGTGTGTGTGTGTGTGTGTGTGTGTGTGTGTGTGTGTGTGTGTGTGTGTGTGTGTGTGTGTGTGTGTGTGTGTGTGTGTGTAGGTGTGTGTGTGTGTGTTGTGCCGAAGGGGCAACTGGTGGAGGGGAATAAAGAGCTGATTGTATGGACTTAGCTCCGGGGAGCGGTGGAAACCCCCGCTGGCCTGTGAGTCAGCACAGCAACGGGAGCTCTGGGCACGTCCTCCACCTCCAAGAAGAAGAAGAAGACGGGTCCAACCTCAAAGCCGTTGTGTTTATTTTGCGGGTGCTTTTTTGTTGTATATATTTACCAAAACTAAAATGTAAAATTTGTCTGAACAAAGTCTGTTCAATGGATTGCGTTTATACAGCGCTTTTATCCAAAGTGCTTTACAGTATTGCCTCACATTCACCCATTCATACACCGACGGCGGTGCCAACCATGCAAGGTAACAACCAACACGTCAGGAGCAGTTAGGTGGTGTCTTGCTCAGGGACACCTCGACACTTAGCGAGGCGGAGCCCGGGGATTGAACCAGCAACCGCTCTTACCTCCTGAGCTACTGCTGTCTGTTAGTGTTGTAGGTTGTATGTATGTGTGTGTGTGTGTGTGTGTGTGTGTGTGTCACGTGGGTAGAGAAATAGGTCTGGGTTGGCATGCTAACGACACCTTATGGAATGCACTGTCCAAACACCGTGACCTCAGCGAAGGCAGTCTGCTCTTTCTCCCAGTAGGCACGCACACACGCGCGCACACACACAAACACACACACACACACACAAAATCACAAGCACACACACACACACACACAAAATCACAAGCACACACACACACACACACACACACACAGCAGCAGTAATCATCATATATGGCCCTGACGTCTTCACAAGCACAATGAAAAAAAACAGCTCTCCAGAGAGACTGACGATTTACAAGATACCTTACCTTTTAATAAAGTTTTTAATGACTTTATGTTATCTGTAGCACGGCTTTTCAGAATGACCTCACATTATCACTTAAGGCAGATACATTTTATTTGCCTGGTTTGATTTGGTGGTGATTTTGTGTAACTGCCTCCTTCTCTATCATGCTTTTCCTCAGCTGGTCATTTTGAGAGGGTCTCAGAGCGTATGGCAAACCTTAACCTTTAGAAAGAAGCCTGCAAATGACCTCATGTTTCCAGTCGATAACAGTTTTACACATTTACAGTCAGTAAGTCCTAGGAGAAGTACATGAATGCCTTTGATATATCGGACTGAAAAATATCGGTAAATACATTTTTGACTTGACTTATGACGTATGACACATTCTGAGGACAGAACACAAGCACACACCACACACACACACACACACACACACACACACACACACACACACACACACACACACACACAGCAGCAGTAATCATCATATATGGCCCTGACGTCTTCACAAGCACAATGAAAAAAAACAGCTCTCCAGAGAGACTGACGATTTAACAAGATACCTTACCTTTTAATAAAGTTTTTAATGACTTTATGTTATCTGTAGGCACCGGCTTTCAGAATGACCTCACATTATCACTTAAGAGCAGGCATACATTTATTTGGCCTGGTATGGATTTGTGGTGGTGATTTTGAGTAACTGCCTCCTTCTCCATCATGCTTTTCCTCAGACTGGTCATTTAATGAAGAGGGGCTCTCAGCAGCGTATGGCAAAAAACCTTAACCTTTAGAAAGAAGCCTGCACAATGACCTAATGTTTCCAGTCGATAAACAGTTTTACACATTTACAGATCCAGAAGTCCTAGGAGAAGTACTGAATGATATATCGGACTGAAATATCGGTAATAACATTTTTGACTTGACTTATGACGTATGACACATTCTGAGGTCCTGAGACGAAAGCGGTTCAGCACCGCTGCCCTATCATACCTCTCTAGGACCCTGCAGACGCTTGGATTTAGAAGGACACCTGCTTCACTCTGAACCAGTCAATCTGGACCCCCATTTTGGGGTAATAGCACCAGTGGTGTCCCAGCACCGAGAATCGACGCGGCACGAATAGTGATGGGTCGGTGTGACTGGATCCTCTGTTGTCACCGACCACTCCTCCCTGAGTCCTGGGCTGTACACCTACGGATCTATCTATCCTTTCATCTCTATCCATCCCATCTATCCTTCTCCTTTGTGTGTTTCTTTATTTCTCTTTCTGTCTATCTTTCTGTCTTTCTGTCATTCTGTCTTTCTGTCTTTCTTTTCTGTCTTTCTGTCTGTCTATCTTTCTGTCTTTCTTTCTGTCTATCTTTCTTTCTGTCTTTCTGTCTTTCTGTCTATCCATATATGTCTAATCTGTCTTTCTCTATCTTTCTTTCTGTATCTTGTCTTTATTTCTGTCTTTCTATCTGTTTCTTTCTGTCTTTCTGTCTTTCTTTCTGTCTTTCTGTCTTTCTTTCTTTCTTCTGTCTTTCTTATCTTTCTTCTGTCTATCTTTCTGTCTTTCTGTCTTTTCTGTCTATCTTTCTGTCTTTCTTTCTATCTTTCTGTCTTTCTGTCTGTCTTTCTGTCTTTCTGTCTGTCTTTCTGTCTTCTTTCTGTATTTTCTTTTCTTCTCTCTTTCTTGTCTTCTTTCTGTCTTTCTTTCTGTCTTCTTTCTGTCTTCTTTCTGTGTGTTTCTTTGTTTTCTTTCTGTCTTTCTGTCTCTTTCTGTCTTTCTTTCTGTCTTCTTTCTGTCTTTTTTCTTTTCTGTCTGTCTTTCTTCTGTCTTTCTGTCTTTCTGTCTATCTTTCTGTCTTTCTTTCTGTCTTTCTGTCTGTTTTTCTTTCCTTATTCCCTTATTTTCTTCTAAAGCTTCTTCCCCCACATACAGTCTTTCTGTCTTACTTCCTCTTTTACTTACTAACTTACTTGCTCACTTTGTGCAGTTTTTTGCCCAGACGTGTCTGTTTGTCCCCCCCGTCCCCCAGGGGGACGCTCCCGCGTCTTCTCCTCCTCCTCCTGGTAAACATGACAGTGGCCCATTGCACTAAACAGAGTGTTGAATGACAGACAGACAGACAGACAGACAGACAGACGACGAGAGTGAGAGCTTGAGGAGTTGAGGAGAAGGGGAACAGGTCTGAATGGCATGTTAGCATGTTATTTTCCATGTGCTGCGTGTGTGTGTGTGTGTGTGTGTGTTCCAGTGGGATGGGATCTAGACTGGGCCTGTGCGTAGTACCTTACCATATGACCTCTATCCCCTTCTCCAGTTAGTGGTGTTAGGGTAAAAGAGTTGTTGTTAAGTGGAACCGAGCAGAGATATTTTGCCTGGGTCTCTCTCACTGTCATGTGAAGTGTTAAGCCCGCCCCCCTGGATATGTACTCTCTCTCTCGCTCTCTCTCTCTCTATTTCTCTCTCTCCCCTGCTACTCTCAGCACTGGGAACCTGAGTATCACAGGTTATTCTGCTTGTTTGGGCCTCAGAAAGAAAATGATAAATCACCTCCACATATTTACATATAAGTCAAACCCCGGTTCCAAGTTGATAAAAACTATTATAATATATATAATTATATCATAAGGTGAGTGTCTGCCCTGTGCCTGTTGCCCTGTACCACACCACTAAGTTATATCAGAATATATCAGGGAGAATTTAACAACAACAAAAACCTCCCCAGCTAATTGGCGATGAAAATCATTTTTCGTAACAGCTGGCTGTGTGCGGCATCATTTACATCTTTGACTCTGCTCCATTTTATTTCCAACACAAAGATACACACCTGACAGGCTCCGTTTAGAGACAGATGTGGTGATAGCGTCTGAGTATTTATCAAGAAGATACTTCAGACTCCTGCCGCGTGCTGCTGGAGGTTCGTAAGCCAACCATAAAGCGAACCTTTAAAGGGCATTGGCAGTAGCAGAGAATCGTAAATTATCGCCCAACGCCCGGCAACATTTCTTCGGATCGGTGTCGCGCATAAATACTTCTAAATCCCAAACACACCTTTCGATATCGTTTAAATAATTTATTTTGGGTGTTTGTATCCACACAGATACACAAACACGGTGAGCCACCAGACACCACCGGACCACACTCAGGTCCTTCAAAGGGAGCAGAATTACAGGAAAACGTCGGGCCATCCTTGAAATGATTCAGAGGGCGTGGGAGTTTTGGCAATCAGGCAGATATGTCATTAGGGGCTTCCTTTCATTTTCACAAGATCTCTCTCTCTCTCTGCTCTCTCTCCCCTTTGTGTGTGTGGTAGTGTGTGATGAGGTGTCGCAGGCCGACCGGGTGCTGCATGAAATAAAAATTAGTCATCAGAGGTTTTAAGTGAGAGAAACAAAATGTCTGGGGGGGGGGGGGGGGTTAACACAGAGATACCATCAGTAACAGTAAACTAGGTGTGCGCGCAGACGGTGCGCACCACACACACACACACAGCACACACACACACACGCACACACACACACACACATATGCACACACTCTACCCACCGACACACCATTGCACACATTCACACACATACACACACAGCACATACACACACACACACACACACACACACACACAACACACACACACACAGCTGCAGGCTCTCACACACGCGATAAAAAAAGGACAAAAATAGCATTCGGTTGTTTTAGCAAAGCCTCTGTTATTATATACATTTACATACAAGCACATGCACACACATGTGCATGCAAGCACAACATAAACACACGCACACACACGCACACACACACACACTCACGCGCACAATAATCCATGCTTTGCCTCACTTCGGCACACACATGTTCACATCCTCATCATGTTCACGTCTCTAACATATTTCCCCTCAGTGTTGTTTCACATGCAGACATCATGTGACCGGCAAGGCCAGGGCCACCAGTGCTCCGCCCGAAACCAAGCGCACCCTTCAAGCCACCTTAATCCCGGGTCTGATCCCCCCTCCGCCCCCCGGACTCTGCTGCCATGCTGCCCGGAGTCCGGCTCGCTGCATGCCAGCCCCCTGAACTTAATAATGAATCTATGAGGGACATATGGAGAGACAGAGATGAAACTCTGATGGGAAAGACTAACAATAGCCCACTTAACACAAGTGAGAGAGAGAGTGTTACACAGAGAGAGGGAGAGAGACAATGGGGTGAGTGACAAGAGAGAGAGAGAAAAAAGAGAGCAATTAAGAGTGGGAGAGGGCAAGAGAGAGAGAGAGAGAGAGAGAGAGAGAGAGGGGGGGGAGGGAAAGAGAGAGATATAGAACATAGAGGGAGATAGAGATAGGGTAACAGAGAGAGAGAGAGAGAGAGAGAGAGAGAGAGAGAGAGAGAGAGAGAGAGAGAGAGAGGGAGGGAGAGAGACAATCAGAGAGAGTGACAATGGGAGGTGCAGTTAAATAGGAGGACCCACCCTGTCTCTGTGTCATCTCTTCCCTGCATCTCGCCCTCTGGTCCCCTGGTCCGCCCGACCTCTTCATCGACCCCTCTGGTCCCCTGGTCCGCCCGACCTCTTCATCAGCCCCTCTGGTTAATCTGGTCCGCCAGACCTCTTCATCGGCCCCTCTGGTTCCCCTGGTCCGCCAGACCTCTTCATCGGCCCCTCTGGTTCCCCTGGTCTGCCCTCTTCATCAGCTCCTCTGCTTGTGGTAAGACTCGCAGTGTGACTGACACTCTGTCTTGATTGTGTGTGATGTCTGGGAGGGTAAGAAATGGGGCTGCATGAGTTATGATCAAACTTTACCTCTATCTCCAGTCTAGTCTAGTGGATAACATGGTGTTTGTATTCTTGAAAGTTTGCTTTACTGGCCCAGTGATTATCTCGTTCATGGAAGGAATCAGGTGATGTGATGTGCCCACAATTTATTTTATCTCAGCTACTTGCAGGAGTGGAAAACATATTTTATCTCAGCTTCTTGCAGGAGGACAAAACAAGCCAAAAAGTAACCAAACAGCGGCTTGATTTCTCTTCACAATATTTTAGAAACCAAGATAATATTGCATTACAATACTTTACAATATGACTTACAATATACATATATATATTCAAAACACAGTGTCTGTCAACCAACCAACCAATCGGCATATACTGTGTTATTTCAAGTGTTATTGTCACTGCAGCTCTTTGAAACCTTGCATAGTGTTATCCCAATAACTTGGCGGCGTCTCTGCGAGATATCTCCCTGGTCAAGCTTTGCCAACTTACTGAGAGCTATCTATCCCAGGCTAAACTCCTGATTACACACTCACCCACTCACTCACTCACTCACTCACTCACAAACACACGCATGCATGAATGCATCCACGCACGCACACACTGTAATGGAAAACCCGTATGTGGCCTTGTTTTACCGTAACGATAATATGGTTTGTTCATATTATGGGTTCATATTAAGGTCTGGTGGGTTCCTGGGTTCATGGCTCACTCCACTAGGGAGGAGATTTGGAGTTATGCATACGTTAAATACTCTTACTTTCAACTAACTATTGTGTGTTACTTTGCATTTAAAAGTCTCATGGACTTGTCCTCGACGCAATTTCTCATAAAGGAATTGCCACGACAAACAAACACACACACACACAACACACACACACACACACACACAGTCACATATATGGACCCACACGCACACTCACTCACGCACAGCACACACTCAAGCACACACACACAGCAGGCCCGTCCATAGTGTCTATTTGGGGGAGAGAGGGGCTGTTCTGAATTCCTCCTCCGCAGATAATCCTCAGCAGACATTGGGGGATGAGAGATAAGAGGAATGAAGAAGGGAAGCCATCATGGAGGAATTCCTCTAATCCTCCAGCCCAGCGCGTAGCCTGTAGCCCCTCTGCCCCGGCCAGCCTGGGCAGCCCTGGGCAACCTCGCCAGCCCTGGGAAGCCCAGCCTGGCTGCAGACGTAGACTCTGTGGCTACCAGCAGACTCATGTGTTGGAAGTAGAGCAAATGAAAGGGACAGAAAACGAAAGATACAGAAGTGTAGAAGAATAAAGTTTGCGTGTATGTTTGTGATTGTGTGCGAGCATGTGTGTGTGTGTGTGTGTGTGTGTGTGCGTGTGTGTGTGTGTGTGTGTGTGTGTGTGTGTGTGTGTGTGTGTGTGTGTGTGTGTGTGTGTGTGTGTGTGTGTATGCATGTATGTATGTATGGGGGAGGGGAGACAGGAAAGGGAGAAAGGGATGTGAGGGTAAATGAGGGTGAGATGAGGTGACGGAGAGAGAGAGAGAGAGAGAGAGAGAGAGAGAGAGAGAGAGTCAGGCATCAGTGTATGCATCCATTAAGGGTTCTCCCTTAGGTCCGGTCTGATGTATCATGTGTCAAATATCAACAGCATTTCAAGTATGTACAATGCTGTACTTTGTTTGGAACTTTGGAACACTGATTGTTGTTAATTGCCTCATTTAATTAAAACTTCCCACGATAGATTGGTCATCGTTCATTCAATCACATTTATTTTACAGGCACACTTTAAACTCTGTTCATCGTTTGGCAAGGCGTGCCACTCGGCCCAGAGAGTGTTAATACAATCTTCTGACTTGTTATTCCAGAAATGTGGGCAACCTTCATACAATTAACGAATGAGAAATACAACTCATATCCGCATATTGGACTCTTCTCTGGGTGCCATGATGAGAAACTGTTTGTATCTTCACAGTGCAATCATGCAATTAAAATAAGATAAATCACTGTTTAGAGTCAGCCTGCTCACAGACTAATGGCAACACATAATCTGTGTTACCTAGGTTACTGAAAGCCGTTTATAACTAAAGTCAGACAACTGGCAAGATAAAGAGAGATAAAGAGAGAGAGAGAGAGAGAGAGAGAGAGAGAGAGAGAGAGAGAGAGAGAGAGAGAGAGAGAGAGAGAGAGAGAGATGATAATATGACCTGATCCTCTCCAAAGCTGATCAAACAAACAGTGACAACTGGTCCCCATCAGTGTGTGTGTGTGTGTGTGTGGTGCTGTGTCTGTGTGTGGTGTGGTTTCCTGTCTGTTGGGTCTGTGTCTGTGCTGTGTGTAGTGGTATGGTATGGGTCGGAACGTGTGTTGTGTACGCAAATCAAGCCATGTAATTCATGCTCTGTGTGTCCCGCAGTGGTGGTGACTCCCGTCAGGATGCCGGCAACAAATGTTCGAGGCGCCCAGACCGGTTTTCTTCATAATAGATGCTGCATACAGCGCGCATACACATGATATGGGTAACACAAAACACACCACACAACACACACCGTGCTAACCGCACACATACACACACACACAATAGGACACAATGCAGACATGTACACACATGGACACACACACACAAAATGCAATTTCTAATTAATTAATTACAATTCTAATCTGTTCATCATTTTTCTCTTTTCTCTTTACAGGCAAGAGGCAAGATTGTCACCACGGTTTAGATTGTTAATTCTTGTGATCAATTATGAAACATATATTTTTCATATTATTTATTATTAGGTTGAATTTCACTATATATACTTCAATTTGTTGACTATATGTGTCTTGTTTGGATTGGATTTTCCAGAGAAAATCCAAGATCTCAGCCTCCAGGAAGCTGATGCTCAAGGTAAATATGGGTCATAATTGCTGTGACGCCTCATACACTACCTTCACCACAAGATGGCAGCATGTTTAAGACACGAGGCCAAACGCGCAAGAACAGAACCACACACACACACACTGACATTTACCTTGGGGGGAGAAAAATAAGTATAGCACTCCCCCCGGGGAGTCATCGGAGACGCCCGGCTTTGTACAATGTAGGCCGGCAGCAAACAAAGCCACTGCATTGTGTGTGTGTGTGTGTGTGTGTGTGCGTGTGTGTGTGTGTGTGTGTGTCGGTGTGTGTGTCGGTGTGTCTCTGACTGTCCAGAGCCTGATGGTGGCCAAGGCCAAGGAGGAGCTGGAGCAGGAGGTCTTGGTGAAGGAGGACGAAAAGGACAAGTACCTGTCAGAGAGAGCTCCTCCGCTGCACACCGGCGGCATGAGCATCGACCAGCTGCAGGTCAGAGCGCAGTCGCTCCGCCCGCCCCACCGTGCAACTCATGGCACCTCATGGCACCGAAAGACCCCCTTTACGCACATGCGTCACGGCGCACTCATAACACCTGTACAGGTGATATCTGGTGTAAAACAAGAAGGGTGGAACATGCATGTGCATCACATATATATTGAAAAAGCTTCCATAATAATAATAACAATAATAATAATAATAATAATAATAATAATACCTTTATTTATATAGCACCTTTTTTACAAAGTGCTTTGACAGACAAAGCAATAATATAACAACAGAAAGCAGAACAGAAAGGCCAAACAAAAGCAGGGCAAGATTGGAACAGGAAGACAACAAAAACAATAAAATCATTCAAATAAATAAATACATAAAATAAAAAAATAAAAAATGAATAGAAGCGATGAAATAATAAAGGCAATAAAAAGACGACATCACATAAAAGCAAGTCTGTAAAATTGGTTTTTAAGAATTTAAAAGAAGTCACTGTGTGTGTCATCCATTGTTTAACCGTATATAGCGATGCTTGATGTGTTTTGTAGTGTCACAACCGCCACACATACAATTGGTCCAATTGGCACACGCCAAAAAACCCACAAAACAACAGCACAAGACCCACAGAGGCTGTGATTATGATCCTAAACCTGTGTTTACCCTGCGATGACACATCTTTGAGAGAGAAAAGGGAGTCAATTGATGTTTGTTGTTTGTGTTAGAATGGAGGAAAATGGGGTAGGCCTATGTCCTGTATACATGTACTGGCCTGTATGTATGTATGTATGTATGTATGTATGTATGTATGTATGTATGTATGCGTGACTGTATATTTGTTCATTTATCTAGGATTTGTGCAGAGAGCTTCACTCCAAGATAGACGTGGTGGATGAGGAGCGATACGACATCGAGGCCAAAGTCATGCTCAACACTCGCGAGGTATTGTGACAAAACATCTGAGAAATAAAAGCCTTCTGGTCTCATGTCAGAAGGTATAGCCGTCAGGGGCGGCTCTAGTCCATACGGTAATAAATAGCCATTTGTTAGAAAAGATGAGAAGAGATGAATGTCAAAACACTTTGTTTGTCTCTTTTTTGTTGTGTGCCACCCATCGGCGTAGTTGGCCTCATGGGCGTCCGAGGCCAGAGCCCCGGAGGATTTATGAATAGCCCTGGATAAAAAAAATAACTGTTAGTTAATAGTTAGTAGTTGCTAAACATTCACACATGTAACTGAAAAAAGGAAATTCATTGATTCAAAGAAATGTATGGACAGTCCCATTGAAGGGCTTTTTACAGTTTGGATATGTTTTTTGCAAAATATTGCCAATTTTTGAGCAAACAAAGAACATTTCAATTAAAAGCTGCACATTAAAGCTTCCCAATCTATGAAACAACATCTCCTCTTTCTGAATCTGGTAAATAAAAAACTGAAACAAATATTGGTAGGGTACAGTGGTCCGCCCAGGTGGTGGTGCGTGGGGCTGCTTGGTGGAAGCTTCTTGTCTACCAACGCGGTCACTGACCCCGTGGGTGTGGAAGCAGCATTCATACTGACAACAGGTCACCTGGGCGGTAGCCAGTGTGTGTGTCCTGCGGCGCTGTGCTGACCTGCAGCAGGTCCCAGGTGGTGAGACCGCACCCAGAGGTCTCCCCACCCATGCAGTATGACCTCGTCAGCAGAATGCCTTCCACACAATGCCTCACCAGTGACCTGCAGGGTGGGGCACCGCCGGTAAGAGACGCTGTGTGGACGCCTGTTTGAATCCCACCTGTGGCACTGACATTGAAAGTGTAATTTTAACGAGATATTTATATGACCCCTGGTGCCTGGTGTTTGAACAAAAATACAAAAGTGCCTTCTTGGATGCCGCTATGGTTAGATAAAACATAATCAAAATGCCCTTCATAGCGTTGATATCAAAAAGCCTCTGGTACAGTGCAAGGACAACGGTTGTCGGAGTACCCTCTCTCATCCGCAGGTTGTTAGGACTGGCCGTCCGGCAGCCTTAGAGGCCCCGCGATTCTCACAGAAACGACTTTTTCTCCTACTCTTGTTCATTCCAATCACGTATTAAACCCCTCAGCAACACAGACTAGGTTTTGGCGTCCTCTCTGTATCATTCAAGCAGGAGAAGATCACAATTCACAATTCAAACCCCAAATGTACACACTCACATTCTGTGTGACTCAATACTAACGCACCTAATTCATTAAACCTTCACGTCGATTTCGCACATTAATCTGGATAAGTCAACAAACATATCTTGAGGAACAGATTAATGTTTAAATAATGTCAATAAGTGCTTATGAAAGCATCAAAACAGAGCTTGTTTATCAATTTTTTTTTTATAAATCTCCCTACAATGTCCTCAAGTTCTACAGATGCCCCTGGTACCACCTAATAGCATCTTAGCCTCTTATTAGCAACAAGCAAAGCCATCTCAAAGATGTGAATGAAAGGGGAGTGGTTCGACACTGACAAAGGCGTAGGCGTAGACACAAGTAGTAGTAGACACAACTGGAACAAACAACTGTAGCCTCCTGACTGACTGACTGACTGACTGGCGGTGGTGTGTGGGCCCTGGGCCAGATCAAGGACCTGAACATCAAGGTGCTGGACCTGAGGGGCAAGTTCAAGCGGCCCAGCCTGCGGCGCGTGCGCGTGTCCGCCGACGCCATCCTGCGCTCCCTGCTGGGCTCCAAGCACAAGGTGTCCATGGACCTCCGCGCCAACCTCAAGTCCGTCAAGAAGGAGGACACGGAGAAGGTGGGGCACCCGCGAGCACGCACACACACACGCACACACACACACACACACACAGGTATACATGAGCACACACACCACACACACATGCACACCACACACACCACACAGGTATACATGCAGCACACAAACACGCACACACACACACACAGGATACATAGCACCACACACACACACACGCAAAAATAGCTTTCTGAAGATACACAAGCAAGCAAGCAACAGATCCAACAGTTATACGACATAACAGCTCCCCTACCATCTATAACACACGCACACACACACACCACACCCCACACACACAACACACACCCACCATACACACACACACATGTCGTACATGCCCCTATTCATGATGGGAATCCCCTTTGAGCATTCTCATGCTGTCAGTTGGTTTCTCTCTCTCTCTCTCGCTCTCTCTCTCTCTCTCTCTCTCTCTCTCTCTCTCTCTCTCTCTCTCTCTCTCTCTGTCATTTCTTCTTTGTCAGACAGCGAGCTTAAACGTAGCCCTGTTTATCCCCTGGGCCTTTTGTGTCGTAGAAGGTGTAGTTTAACTGGTGACGTCAATGAGAAACATGAAAGAAATGTTAGAGAGAGTGTGTGTGTGTGTGTGTCTGTGTGTGTGTCTGTGTATGTGTCTGTTATAGATGGTAAAAGAGCTGTTATGTCATACAACTGTTGCATCTGTAGCTTTCTTGCTTACTTGTCTATCTTCATAAAGCTATTTATTTTTTGTGCATGTCTGTTTTGCGTGTGCGTGTGCTCATGTATACCTGTTTGTGTGTTTGTGTGTGTGTTTGTTTGTTTGTGTGAGTGTGTGTGTGTGCGCGTGTGTGTGTGTGTTGTTATACCTGTGCGTGCGTGTTGGTATACCTGTGTCTTCATGTGTGTGTGTGTGCGTGTGTGTGTTCGTGTTGGTATACCTGTGTGTGTGTGTTCGTGTTGGTATATGTATGTGTGTGTGTGTGTGTGTGTGTGTGTGTGTGTTGGTATACATGTGTGTGTGTCTGTTGGTATACATGTGCGGTGTGTGTGTGTGTGTGTGTGTGCGTGTGTGTGTGTGTCTGTGTGTGTGTGTGTGTGTGTGTGTGTGTGTGTGTTGGTATACCTGTGTGTCCCCAGAAGCGCCCCGCGGAGGATAGTGACTGGAGGAAGAACGTGGAGGCCATGTCCGGGATGGAGGGCAGGAAGAAGATGTTCGACGCGGCCAAGGGCGCCGCCCAGTGAGGGTGTGGCCGGCCAATCAGAAGGATGCTCGGTTATTTGCAACACGTCACTTACAAAGCACTTCAGCACAGAGTTCAGCACAACCATGCCCCCCTGTCTGTACCCCCAAACCTATGTGTTGTATTTAGTTCTGCCTAAGAGAGACATGAACACTGAAACTGAAGTTAGAAGTTAGTCACACTTATGTGAGTGAGGAAGTAGCTAATATTAGTATTGTTGTCTCATATTCCAAACTCATTGTTGGGAATATGAGAATTACTTTGTATTTGTTGTTTTTTAATGAAAAAAAAGGTCTATCATGCTGTTATTTACCAAGTTTGTAGTTGCAAATTGTCATGAAAATATGTGTTATATTCAACATGTGCACTGAAAATAAAAAAGGATCACATTTGGTTGTTGTTTGTTTTATTGTTATATGTAATGCTCGCAGACAGACTTTATGACATTGCCTTTAACATTGCCTGTCAACGTCAGCCAGTTCCGTAGCTTTGACCGTTGATAAACTTAAGTAATCGACAGATCTCTATTTTACATACTCATAAAGCGCTCACTGTTCAAAGTGTACTGACAATTGTGTGAGACTTTAAGTTCTAGAAGCTTATCTGCTTTAATGGCACTCTGGAGGTGCATGCTAGTGTGTGTGTGCGTGTGTGTGTGCGTGTGTGTGTGTGTGTGTGTGTGTGTGTGTGTGTGCATGTGTGTGGTGTGAGTGTCTGTCCGTAGGCCATTACAGTTAAGGAAACATTTCTCCACAACACAACCGCAGGCCAAGACTACTCCAGACACACACACACGCACACACACATACACACACACATACACACACACATACACACACACATACACACACACAAGATACGGATTCCTGCGTTAGCATGCTCCGGTGGAGATGCATCCCAGCATTTGAACAACACAGAGTTAGGGACATTGACAAGCCAACGTGTTCCTTCCAAATGTTCCCGCTGGCACGCCGTAAGCCCGGACTGATCCCCATTAAAGAATCAATAAAACCAAGACAGGTTTGTACATTTCCTCCTGAGCAAATACAGTCTCAACCCACAGGCTTCCACAGAAATTGCCGGCGCTGCGTTGGACAGAGCTGGGTCAGAGTCCGTGGAGAGGGCGCGGTCGCACACAACAGAGCAAACACCGAACTACAATCTGAGACACGGTGCAGTCAAAGTGATACTCCCTTCCCGGGTAAACAGCGATGTCAATTGTATGGGCCTAGATACACACAGGACCTGTTTCTGGATTTAGCTCCAAAACCACCAAGTATTTAGTGTCCATTTTGTTGTCATTTATGAAGATATTGAAAGAGCCTCATCGGATTAACCAACCCGTCCCACACATGATGAAGTAATCCTAAAGTCAATGATGATTGAATGGCAAATTAGTGCTTGATGATACCTGCAACCATACATGGTCAAGTTCAAACTCTCCCTTTCCCTCTCTCGCCCCCTCTCTCTCTCTCCCTCTCTCCCCCCTCCTTCTCTCTCTCTCTCCCTCTCCCCCCCTCTCTCTCTCTCCCTCTCTCCCCTTCCTCTCTCTCTCCTCTCTCCGCTCTCCCCCCCTCGCTCTCGTCTGCCCCCCTCCCTACCCTATCTCTCTTCTCTCTCTCTCTTTCCACCCCCCTCTCACCCCCCTCCCCTTCTTCCCCCCTTCTCTCTCCCTCTCTCCCCCTCCCTTCCCTATCTCTCTCTCCCTGCTCTACCCCCCTCTCTCTTCTCTCTCTCTTCTCTCTCTTAACTCTCTCTCTTCTTTCAACACCCCCCTCTCCCCCCCCCCTCTCTCTCTCCCCCCTCTCCTCCCCCCTCCCTCCCTATCTCTCTCTCTCTCTCTCTCTTTCCACACACCCCCTCTCCCCCCTCCCTCCCTCTCTCTCTGGGCTCTCAGGTAGATTACCTGGTGGTCACATGACTCGTTGCGGGGGTAAAGGTGCATTTCTTCCCGCGGCTCTCAGCGCGCTCATTGTGTTGCGTTAACTCTTCCAGAGCGCAGTGCGTACGGGACGCCTCTCGGCACTTTCCTGTGTGTTTCTGTCTTATCTATCTTGATCTTTTTTACGGACATAACATGTCAATTAGTCGGAAAAACTGGAAGGCTTTGTCTAGGTAAGCATTGATCTGCACTGCACTGTACTGTACTGCGTAATTGACCTGTTGCTTACTGTAAATGATTGGGACGTTTGGCCAAAGCAAAGGGTTGGACAATCACAAAAAAATAAGATCTATTTATATGAACGACATCTTGTAATCGGTGACTCAAAAAGCTCCAGGCACTGAGTGTTGCAAGTGCATTTTATAATTATGTTTCATGCCTACTAGAGACAATGCAGGTTTGGGTGTTTGGTGCAACCGTTCATGTTTCCTGCAAACACGTTTTGACATGGGACCATTTAAACTCGTTCAGCAGGTTCAGCCTACTGACTGTTACTAAGCCTACTGACTGTTACTAAGCCTACTGACTGTTATTAAGCCTACTGACTGTTATTAAGCCTGTTTGCTGGCTGTCTCCCACCTGCGTCCACAGCCTGGCCCGCCAGTGGACGCTGGAGGATGAGGAGGAGGTGGAGAGGGAGAGGAGGAGGAGGGTGAGGAGTTCCACCAGCGTAGCCGACGACGAGCCCGACTCCCCTACTGGCCCCCAGAGCCCGTCACACAGCAGCCCTGGTCCAGGGGCCGCTCCCGAGAGGGCCCCGGCTCCCGAGAGGGCCCCGGCTCCTGAGAGGGCCCCGACCCACGGCAGGTGGGCCGCCCCGTGCTGCTGTCATGACCAACAATGGCAGGGAGACATGTTGTAATGGAGTTTGTGTTTGTGTTGGAGATAGAGGGACAACGTGTGTGTGCGTGTGTATAGATGATGTCATTTACAGCAGAGACATTGAAAGTCATTGTTGGCCAATTTCAAAGTCATCGTTTGGTTTCCCACACCTACTTTCTTTCCATTCTTTTTTATTCCTTTTATCTTTCATTTTATCTCTCTCCCTCTGTCTCTCTCTCTTTTTCTTTGTGTGTCTCTCTGTGTATGTCTCTCTGTCTCTGTCTCTCTATCTCTGTCTCTCTCTCTTTCTGTGTGTGTGTCTCTCTCTGTCTGTCTGTCTCTCTCTCTTTCGCTGTATGTGTGTGTGTGTGTGTCTCTCTCTATCTCTCTCTCTCTCTCGCTCTCTCTCTCTCTCTCTGTGTCTCATTCTCATCTCTCCTAGCTTCCTCCTGCATCTTCATCACCTTCGCCAGCACGGTGGTCTTTAATCGTGGGTACATCTCCCGCCCCTGAAGTCCTGTGGCTCCTCAGTCAGTCAGTCAGTCAGTCAGTGCTAGAGCAGACCACCGTCCACCATGTGACACCAGCAGCGTTGCCGGGCGGGCGGGGTGGCGGGGTGGCGGGGTGGTGGTGATGCCAGCCGCCCGCACAGCCGAGCACACAAGGTCTGCTTCAGAGAGAGAGGGAGAGTTTTTGGAGAAAACGCTGGAAGCCTTGAAGAGAAAAGAGAGAAACACGATCATATAGCCGCATATTGTTCTGCTGCTGGGTCCATTTATCAAACACGTCATCCCAATGGCGGTGAATGTCAGCTAGGACGGGTGTGCACGGGTGTGTGTGTGTGTGTGTGTGTGTGTGTGTGTGTGTGTGTGCGCGTCTGTGTGTTAAGATGTAATATTCAGATCATAAGTAGATGCGTAAACAGTCCGCCTATGCTTGTGTCCACATGTGTGTCATGTGTGATGTGTGTGACGCCTGCCCTGTGTGTGTGTCCCTATCTGTATGTGTGTGTGTGTGTGTGAGTGTGTGTGTGCGTCCCTATCTGTATGTGTGTGTGTGTGTGTGTGCCTGTAAGCATATGTGTGTGTGTCTCTGTGTGCATGCCTGAATGTGCGTTTGTGTGTGTTTGAATTCCCCAGGTGACTTCATGAATATGTGACGTTTAACGTGATGTATAACGTGTGTGTGTGTGCGCTTGCCTGTGTGTGTGTGCGCGCGTGTGTGTGTGTGCGGGCAGCGGTGAGCCGGAGAGCGAGGACTTTGTGGAGCTGTTGCGGATGCGCGACGAGAAGCGGAGGATGAGACACGAGGAGACGCTGAGGAGACAGCGGGCGGAGGACGAGGAGGAGGGTGAGGGCGGTGACGGAGGGACGAAGGGCGAGAAGCTGGTGACCGTGGTGCACGCCGCCACCAATCTGTCACGCGGTGCCCCTCCTCCTGGAAACCCCCGAAGTAACGACAGCCCCACCACCACCAGCACAACCACCGCCAGTAGTGGGACCACAAACAGACAGGTAGCAACAGACTCAATGTTACACACACACACACACACTTAGACACACATGCCTGGACACACACACACACACACACACACGCTCAACATGTCACATGTTTATAAAGTCACCTGGGAATGGTCTTTGAGGCTCCTCGATAACAATGGTGCTGCTTTATTCAATCTCTCTCTCTCAATTTAAATGAAATTCAAAAGAGCTTTATCTCCCCCTCTATACCCTCTCTCTCTCTCTCTCTCTCTCTCTCTCTCTCTCTCTCTCTCTCTCTCTCTCTCTCTCTCTCTCAATTAAATTCTCAATTAAATTTCAAGAGCTTTATTTCGCATGGGAAACGTACATTTACATTGCCAAAGCGAGTGGTAAATAAAAACAAAAACAAAACAAATCTAATTTACAATTGTCGATTTACAAATGTACAATTCCACAACATATTCTACAACAAAGAAATATGTACACAAAGCTGCAATATTGCGATCAAATGTATAAATATGAGTTTCTAAAATATATCTCTCTCCCTCTCTCTCTCCCTCTCTCTCTCTCCCTCTCTGTGTTTGGCTCCCAATTTAACCAGTTTTACCTTAACTTTAAAAACCTGCTATGACACGACGAGTTTTGACCCAGGGTGTTCAGGTGTGTGAGAGAACACGGGGGGGAGAGGGGGGGGGGGGGGGGAGGATGATGAAAGCCGTTTGTGTCAGCCAACTGACGAAACTCCAACTGACGAAGCAGTTATGACTGCAATGCTTCACCTGACTTATCATAACAGATTGGTTAGCGCGGCGGCTACCCCACGCAGAGTGTGTCCGGTTAATCATTGTCCCCCCGCCTTGGCCCGGGACACACACAGTCCAACGCAGCAGTATAGTTCCACTCCCCGGGCGCCGTGAGTCACCTTACATGTCACCCAATACTCGTTCACAAACGGTGTGACAGCCCCCCCCCCCCCCCCCCCCCCCCCACCTCCCCGCGCCGATCTACAGACGACCTACTACCACAGATAGCGCTAAGGACATAACCGAGGGCACACACACACACACACACACACACACGCACACACGCACACACACATGCACGTACATGCACGCACACACACACACACACACGCACGTGCAACATTTGCATTATCGTAAAATCTTTATTGCCACATATCTCGCTCTCGCAAAGAATACTGTTACTTTATTGTATGTCACCGACTTCCTGATGGTTCTATTGTCGCACACATCTAGAGACAAGGTCGACTCAAACACCGTCTGAAACAGAACTCTGAGTGGAGACTTCTGTTAGACTTGCTCAGTGACATACGGAAGCAGACTTTTAGGAGAGGTACAATAAAGGGATATTTCGTAAGCCAGCATGTTGTTAGAGTCATAAGGAGATTTGATGATTGGATTTGATATTGTGAAGGCTGGGAAGTACTTTCACTCTTACAGTTAGTTACTCTGTAAGTATCTCAAGCTTTTTGTACTTTACTTGAGACATTCATTAGGATCATTTGTATTATTTCCTATTCCATTACATTGTAAAGCAAATATTGTACATTTACTTTGCTACTTTCAGCAAATACTATGTCATTTCAGGCCATTCCAATGATACACACTTCATATACTATCATAATATTTTTCAGTTACTGTTGACAACATCAGGGAACATTTAAGCCACGCTTTTGTCTCGACCAACAGGTTTATGTTTCAAGGATATGCATACTTTTGATATTTATGTATTCAAATGCTTCAGCAGTGTTTACTTGAGTCAGATGTCTGTGTTAGCTGGCTGTGTTTTAACGTTCTGATGATTTATCTTTCCAGCATGGAAATGGAGAGTCAAGAGGAAGAGTACCTGAGGAGAAACCCTCCTCTGCCTCCTCACGCAAGTTTGTCAGGTGAGGAATAAAAGTTGAAACACTGACCCAGTGTCACCCAGAATCGTCCTTTTAGGATTAGCAAACCTTGTAATCTTAAACAGCACTGTAATAGCATGTAATAATAATACAATATCTGTAAACATGCTAGCCCCAATTAACATTTCAAAACAGACCTGTGTTTGTGTGCATAAAGTTTAAGAAGATGGTTAAAGTAAACAAGCAATGCAACTATGAAAGATCAACTTGAATTAATCTGCCGATGTTACATAATGCATCGATGAACGATTTCATGTCGATGAATGATGATGAATGTTGGACCAGATGAGAACGCACAGCATTTGATGGCAAATGATTCCATCAAGGCTGCTCAACTACTGCAGGCTAGGGCGGGATTAATGCAAACATGACCTCATAGCATTGTGGTTTTGGTATCCCAACTGGCTGCGTGCCTAAGTCTGTATTTTTCCCGTGTTTTACTCATCAGGTCAGAGTGCTCTCTGTTGTTGATTTAATTGAATTTCTGCAGTTGACTTTTGCAAATTTCCTGCCCACCTCTGTAGTTCGGTGAGCATCTCCCTCGATGGCTGCATCTCCCCCACCGAGAGGAGCCCGCGCTCGGGGACCTTCAGTCCCTTCGGTCCCCTGTCCCCCACGTCCCCCGCGGAGCAGCGGCCCTGGGGCTCTCCCTGCCACAGCCCGTCCCCCCGGGGAGGACCCCGAAGCCCCCCCATACAGAACGGATACGATAAGGAGGTAGAGAAGAAGTGACACGCTGACACTGACACACTCACACACAGACACATTTAAAGGCCACATCACACTTTTATATGCAATGCGAAGCTCTGTCCTGAGATGGAGAACCCACGTCAACCGCAACGGCCATTTTTTGTGCGGTCGATGGCCGCTCAACAGAATTGACGTATTTTCAACAGAAAAAAGTGTTGCTCAACACCGTTTTTTCATGTCGCGTACCTGGAGAATCTTCTTGTGTCGCGGACGTCGTTATATTTTGTCACGCAATGTGATTGGATAGTTTTCTAATGTCGCCATGGAGATTGTAGTTTTCACTTCCTTATTGGTATTTTGGTCTGTGACATAACTTAATGCAACGTAACGTGAAAACGTAAATCTGCAGAAAGATAGAGAACGGCTGGAGGATAGTCTGGTGACCGTGGAGACGACTGAACCTTTCTCGGAAGCATGAATTGAAATTTTCATTTCTGTCGAGCGACACTTGTCAAAAGTGTTGATCGCCCAACCATAAACCAGCCTTAAGAAGAGGAATTGCTGATTGGTTGAGTGGGGAACGGGCGTAGTTTGTTGTTGTTATCAACCAGCCGGACACAAAATTACACCCGGTACACTCACTCTCACCCGCACGTGCACACTCCCATGTCTCACCCCGCACGTGCACACTCCCATGTCTCACCCGCACGTGCACACTCCCATGTCTCACCCCACACGTGCACACTCCCTTGCTCTCTGGCTGACTCACCAGCCATATTGAGTTCAGTGGCTCACATCTAAAAGACTCTCGAGATCTAATGACTTTATTGTGTTTTTTTCTGCATATTAAGAGAGGCTTTGATCACTTTGTTGTCGGTGTAATGAAATACGGGCCGTGCCGTCTTTTGTGTGACGTGAACTCAATACGAGGAGCCAGAGAAAGGCGGGCGGCGGTGGTGAGTGTTGCCCACAAGGTGTGACGTATTGACCCTGTGTTTGTGCTGCTGCTGCTGCTGCTGCAGGCCGGCGTGAGGAGCCCCCCCTCCGGTGACCCGGCCGCTGACCCTAAACACACCGGACCGGACCAGAGCAAACCCAACTTCGGCAGGCAGAGCTCCAGAACCACCTCCTTCAGGGTAACACACACACACACACACACACACAGACATATGCACACGTATACACATGCACACGGGCACACACACACACACACACACACACACACACACACACACACACACACACACACACACACACACACACACACACACAGTAACAGATACACTCTCTTCAACTTCACAGATGCTGAAGAAGAAAGAAGGGGATACGGCACCTCTACGGAGGAGGTGAGATAGACTCTATCAGCTCTCTCTCTCTCTCCCTCCCCCTCTCTCTCTCTATCTCACTCTCTCTCTCCCCTTCTCTCTCCTAATCTGTCTCTCTCTCTAACTAGTGTGTTTTGTTCTTTTTTAGCACGAGTGTTCGACTTACCTCCCGGAAGTTTGAATTATACGCAGTAAGAAACTTATTTCAATGATTGGCATAAAGTACTCACAATCTATGGAGTGACGCCGCTATTATCGACATATTATTTTACATGTAAACTTTGAAGCATAAATTTTTGGATTGTGTGTATTGTGATTTTATAATTTGCTTTGATTTTTTTTTTTATTAATCTGTCAAGGACCCGAATCAAGAGGATGAAAAGACATCTAATTTCCAGAGGAAGTAAGTCAAAGAAGGAAGGAAGTCTACCTGTTTAGCAGCTGATTTACTGTTTCCCTTTATCAAGTATTTTTGAAGCCTGTTCTATGTGACCTCCTCAACCACACATTTTCTCACAATCTCACCTTTTTCTCTGCAGAAATTGATTTAGAGAGTACACATGTTTGGGTGGATGGAGATGTTTGTTTCTTCTATAGACACTTTTAGCCGTTTAAAGTGACAAAGTTACAGAGTGTAAAGATTGGCTAAGGCTACAGATTCAGGAGTAGCTTCAAATCGTGTGTGTGTGTGTTTACTGTCTCGTCTTCCTCTCTGCTGTGTCCGTCCAGCACCAAGCAGAGGGTGTCGTCCCGGTCCATCCAGGAGAAGATGGAGAGACTAGCCCAGGCTGCACAGGTCGCGTAAAGTTCCCCTTCAATACACCAATCCACCACACTCTCGTTGTTATGAGTCAGTATGCAAACATTAAAGCGCATCGTCACGTATTTGCACTTTCTAGATGTGATCGGCCGTCGTCAAATACCACATATTCACTCGTATGTCTGCCTTCATTTGACAACTCCTGGACTCCTGGGATAGCTTGGTTTCACCTACATATGGACATTTTGCATTTTTACATTGTACTGACTGTTTCATCAGACATTTCAACATTTGCCCAAACCTTTGGACATTTTATACTGGTATAGAATAATACTTCTTACAAGTAAACAGAGCCCTGTTTGCGCTCGACAAATATCCAGATTCTACACCCCTTTTTTGAGTCTCGATTGTATCCAGACGTACAGTAGTTTAGACGTAGGGGAAGTTTACAAGAATTCCCCCGCTTATGTAATATGTGCACACACACATACAAGTTTCAGATTTGCACAATCTCCCAGAATGGTTCAGAGACATAGCAACTGTGGCGTACCACTTTAGATAGCTTTTGAATAATGCCATATATGATGTTGTATATTAGAATTGCAAGGGCGAGGAGTCCTAGAGTCATAAGTAGGTGCCGATGTTCCATAAACATTTGCATATGCAAATTGACGCTTGCTTGATATCGGATGACTAGTGACTAGTGACTGTGACGAGTGTATGAGCTAAGCACATGTCCAGATGAGTCAATCTCGATGGAATGGCCCCTCTACATCTCTCCTAACTGTTGCCCCCTGTTCAAGAATGTTCAGGAAAACCTCTCATTCAACACATCAACACATTCAACTCGTTTTCGCACCAATGCTCATCATCGTACTTAACTCTCCTGACTCCCGGGATCCGCGCAGAAGTCGGAGGTCACGCGCTCCCCAGACGCCACCCAGAGGACCCTGGTCTTACTGGAAGAGGTGTCCAGGAAGAGGGACCTGTTTGAGAAGGAGCTCCAGCCCTCCAGCCCCACCAGCCATGGAATATCCAGACAGGTCGCTACACACTAAACACTAAAAGGCTAAACTCTTATACTCTTAAACACTTATATACTTAGCAACCCCCCCCCCCCCTCACCCCATCCCATGTTCTGGTCGTTCTGGTCGTTCTTCAGCCATAATACTTTGTGCAATGTATTCCTCTGCCGCAAACCATGACTATCATGGCTATCGGCAATAACAGAAGATATCAATTTTTTTTTTGCATGCAGTAAAGGGGATGACTCAGAGTTGTGTAAAGTTCATCTTGCATTCAATGTTTAACACGGGCGCCTGTATATGCTTTCACTGTTAAATACCTACTGTAATAGTCTATTCAAATACACACACACCCACACAAACACACACACACACACACACCATCTTAGCCTATAGTCAGGGCCATTCATAGCTTTTTGGGGGCCCTAGGCAAAATGTCTTTGCGGGCCCCTCTTTGTGAAATACATAAATCTGGTGCACTTTAAGGAGAAGAAGAGTCTATATCCATAAATGTAAACTTACAGAAAATTCTAATAAATGGAAAACACTTGGGCTCCCCTACATCATTTGCTCACTGTTCACCCTGCTTCATGTCTACAGGAAATCCGCAGCTTCGCATCGGGGATCTCGGACCGCGTGAACCGCTGGGTGAACAAGACGACCAGCCCAGGCTCCTCCCCCAACCCCGCGGTGAGACGACCACTCAGACTGTGTACACTAGACACTAGCGTCTATAATAGGTGCCGATATATCAATATAATGGGCCTATATCAAGCCACATTCAGAATCCGGTATAACCAAAACAATGAAATACAGTGTAATCCGCTTATAGTGATCACGGATATAGTGATCAACCGCTTATATGGATCAAAAAGCCTGGGACAGAATCGTTCCTATACAAACACTGTTTAAATAATTCGCTTATAGCGATCAAGCAGTCCGCTTATAGTGATCATTTTGGGTCCTTTTATACATAACATATGTGGGAGAAATTAATAAATGACGGTAATTTAGAGCGGGCGTGCACGTCTTCAACGGCGGCTCGCGCGTGCACGTCTTCAACGGCTGGTGAGCGCTGGTGCTGCAGCACATTGCTCACCATGTCCGGTGAAAGAAAGTCACTTTCTCTGAACGAAAAACGGAGACTCGTCGAAGCTTACAGTTTTTTCATATACAGTAGCCTACTGTAGTGTATTTGATTTATAGCTACACAGTGCAATGCTGTAATTTAATTTGCTATTTGAATCGCGTTTCAAACAGCTGTACTGTAACGTTAATGTACGGACTGTACAGTATTTTTCAGTTAACTTGCTGTAATAATATCCAGTAAATATCAAAGCTGTCCGTTTCATTACTTTATACATGTATTAATGTATTATATATACAAATGATGGTAATCTGTATAAAAAATAAAGAAAATTAGAACATTTCGGTTATAGTAATCAACCGCTTATAGTGATCAATTTGACCCGGACAAACGTGATCACTATAAGCGGATTACACTGTATAAGAAATGATGGCAAGTTCAATCAATGTTAACAAGCAACGACAGAATCCTTTCACCATCAGTCATGACATTGGACTAAACCAAACAGAGCAAAACAATACAATCAAAAGCTATAAGGGTTGGTAGTAGGTTAGTGCTGCCACAAAGACACTCCCTATAACCGATTAGTCAGTCGACAAGCAACGCAGAGATTAGATGAATGTGAGGAAAGCAGTAAATGAGAGGACTAAGGGTCATATCAGCTTAGATATCTGTTGTGTGTGTGTGTGTGTATGTGTGTGTGTGTGTGTGTGTTTGTGTGTGTGTGTGTGTGTGTTTCTGTGTGTGTGTCTCTGTGTGTGTGCGGTGCTGTTTCACTTCAGTAGTTGGCAGGGCAGCTAAGAGATTAGGAAATTAAATGCTGCTGCATCTAAAGTAAATACTGTAATTGGCAAAACACAAACTTGCGCCAGAAACTAGTAAAATGTAAAAATAAAAAGTGTCTATAAAGGAAGACTTGTATACTGTAGAACTGGCCGCCTAGTAGAAAAAAAAAAGGCTCATTTGCCACTGTTCACCCTGCTCATGTCTACAGGAAATCCGCAGCTTCGCATCGGGGATCTCGGACCGCGTGAACCGCTGGGTGAACAAGACGACCAGCCCAGGCTCCTCCCCCAACCCCGCGGTGAGACGACCACTCAGACTGTGTACACTAGACACTAGCGTCTATAATAGGTGCCGATATAGCAATATAATGGGCCTATATCAAGCCACATTCCGAATCCGGTATAACCAAAACAATGAAATATAAGAAATGATGGCAAGTTCAATCAATGTTAACAAACAACGACAGAATCCTTTCACCATCAGTCATGACATTAGACTAAACCAAACAGAGCAAAACAATACAATCAAAAGCTATAAGGGTTGGTAGTAGGTTAGTGCTGCCACAAAGACACTCCCTATAACCGATTAGTCAGTCGACAAGCAACGCAGAGATTAGATGAATGTGAGGAAAGCAGTAAATGAGAGGACTAAGGGTCATATCAGCTTAGATATCTGTTGTGTGTGTGTGTGTGTATGTGTGTGTGTGTGTGTGTGTTTCTGTGTGTGTGTCTCTGTGTGTGTGCGGTGCTGTTTCACTTCAGTAGTTGGCAGGCAGCTAGAGATTAGGAATTAATGCTGCTCATTAAGTAATACTGTAATTGGCAAACACAAACTTGGCCAGACCTAGTAAAATGTAAAAATAAAAAGTGTCTATAAAGGAGACTGTATACTGTAGACTGGCCACTGTAGAAAACAAAAGTCCACTTGCATTTTAGTATTCTTTGTGGTGGTTTTGTGTCGACTACCACCGGCTACATGTGGTTACAATCAAGGACTTCCACCCCCTGCCTTGTGTGGATCTGCGTGGTTCAGCACACTTGGCTTTTCAAATGGTGACTGGCAGGTGGATGTGGCCGATGTGGACACGGAGAAGACTTGGGCCTTCACCTGCGGGCGAGGCTGGTACCGGTGGCGGGCCGTGCCTGGTACCGGTGGCGGGCCGTGCCTGGTGGGCCTGTCTAACTCGCCGGCCACATTTCGTCGCATGATGGAGCTTGTCCTCGGGGGAACCTGTCGTGGCACTTTGGTGTGGTGTGGTTTACCTCCATGACATTTTGATGTACAGCCGTACGTTCCAGGATCACCGGGTACAGCTGGAGGAGGTTTCTAGGTTGCAAGCAGCAGGCCTGAAATTCAATGGCACTAACACATGCCACCTTGGACTCACAGTGTGAACTCCAGTCTGACCCGAAGAACACAGAAAAGGTTAAGTCCAGGCTTACTCCTCGTACCCTGTCAGAGTTGAGGCCCTTTGTGGGCCTGTGCTGAGCTCCTACTACCGTCGATTTATGGAAAGGTTCTCACAGCATGCAGCGCCCCTGAATCGCCTGTCAGGGGAAAATGTGCCATTGGAGTGGACTGTTGGCTATAATGCAGGATTCACATGATTTTAAAAGGATGCTCATGTCTGTACCTATGATGACGATGGCTGACTTTGCTGCTGCATTCAAGATGTTCACAGATGCCTCCAAAGAGGTGGTGAATGGGGGCAGTGATGGATTGATGTACGTTGAACATGTGGTGGCCTACGCCAGCCAGGCTCCTCCTCAGGCTGAGAAACGATGGGGCACTTTTGACAGGGTGCTCTGTGCTGTTGTGTGGGCTATCCAAGTTCAGAGTTTTTAGACACTTTGTCAGACTGAGCACTTTCACCTTCGTAACAGATCACTGCCCCCTGCTGGGCCTTCGATGCATGACCATTGAAAATGACCCCACTGGACGAGAGGCAGATGGACTTTAGAGCGAGACCCACTTGACTGAGTTTCCGCTGGTGAAGGAGGGAAAAATAAAAACGCAGCGTGGTTGACGTTGAACTTGATGCCCCGGGTGTGTTCCTTATTTTATTATAAAACAAAGTTAGGTTACAGTTATATAATTAATGGACAATAGAGCAAGAAACTGTGTTCTACCCTGCGGAGGCTAAGTTAGGCACTTTTGGACCGTAGTGTGGTCTATGAGAACTCAAATACGAGATACAAGAGACTCAAGACCCACCTGTTCAGAGTTCACCTGGACTCTGCATAACCCCCCCTCTCCTAACCCTAATAGTACTTAGCAGTAGTGTTTAGCATGTTGTAAGTTCTTAGATGCTGGTAATGCTCTCAGAATGGCATTTCTGCTCTTATCCCAGCTAGCAGGCAACCTAACAATTATGAAACTCGTTCTATTAACCTTGCAATTATGAATACATAAAACTTTATGTACCACAGCGATATATTTCAACAAATGTACTCTTTGTAAGTCGCTTTGGATAAAAGTGTCAAATGCCCTAAATGTAAATGTGAATGTAAATACAAACTGACAAGATTGTAATTGATTTAGCATATGGCCACTATGGGGCAGCATCACTCTTCCTGTTGTACCAACACAGGCCGACTCAACACTTACAGATGTGCTCCTTTTCAAAGGAATGTCTTGGCTCTCTTAATAACACATCACCCTCTGGTCCTCAGATGCTAGAAGCATCTGAAATAACTGTTGTTGTTTTTCACATCCCTAAACAAAAAAAGGCTGAGAAAGGTATTTTACTACTGGCAACCTTACATGTTTTCTGATAAATAAGTGGTGGGGACTCAAATACTACTTGTACTACTGTTACAAATGAACCTTTCTCAAAATGTTCTTATTTGTTCGTTGACAATTGCATTCGTTGCATCGTTGGTCCAAGCTATTTTTCAAAACATTTTCTTTTTTACAAATGATGCTTTTAAAAAGTGATGGGGGGAGAAAATCGAATAGCACTCTGGTAGAACTAATATTTGCCATGTTCCCCTCAGTATGGACTCAGTGGTGACGTGCTCATTATCCCCGCAGGACCTGAGGCACGTTGATATCAGCAGCAAGAAGATCCTGTTTGAGTGCAAACAGCAGGAAAACTCCATGCTGCCGGGGGCCGGCAAGATAAGAGAAGCATCTGGGACCAAGGCACTCTGGGTAAGAATACCCGAAGCATCGTCAAGTCTTTAAAAGTTGTCTCGGAGTTCAATGGGTTCAACTCCCCTCGACTCACTGCAGCAAACACATCTTAATGTTATTCTCGTCTTCTCATTTTTTTCTTCGTAGGGTGCAGAAGCTGAAGTCAGAAAATGAATGACAATCCAAAATGGAGGATGAACTTGCTGTTGTGTGTTGTGGTTCTTCATGTTTAATCCTCAAACTCCGTTGTGTTTTCTGCACTTTTGCACAGAAGAGATGCAAGCGGAGCGTCCAAAGTCTCAGTGGAAGGAAGTTGCTTTTTGTTGTTGTTGTTGTTGTTGCTGTTGTTGTTGTTTTAAAGATGAAATGTTAGGAGAAATGATTGTTTGCTTCTTGGTTGCTATAAGACACGGTGTAAGGAGATGAGAGACAGCAGTACACAACATATCAGTGAATAAAGTAGTGCCAGTGACATTCAGTAGTTCAATTAAACTTCAGGTGATTCTAACGCACTTTGCACAGGTGAAGGTCTAACTGTCTGATAATCACTATTCTTATTGATTAGCAGATTTAAAAATACTGGGAGCGTAATTCTGCAAATGAGGGTTACGTTTGTGGTTTAACTTCTTACTGTGCTGCCAAAGTGATGTTTTCCTCGACTTGTGTTGCTTGGTTGGCGGCTAGGATCCTGCCTGTTGACAAAATAAAGTGTTTTATGACTCACACTGTCAATATTAGTATTTTTTATGGCTTTATTTTTGCTCACACAGATAATGATGGCGTAGCCGATGTGAAAGGCATCCATCTGCAGAGAGGAACTCTTTAGATAAGAGACGTGTGTCTGTGTGTCTGTACACTGTCACCTCCACCCTCATGCATGGTGGCACGCATGCGTGTGTGTGTGTGTGTGTGGTGTGTGTGTGTGTGTGTGTATATGTCTGCCTGCCTATCACTGTGTGTGTGTGTGTGTGTATCTGTGTGTTTGTGTGTGTCTAGGCGTGTGTATGTGTGTCTTAATGTTTGTGTGTGTGCGTCGGGGGGGGTCTAAGTGTGTATTAGTGTGTGTCTGTGTTTGTGTAAGTGTGTGTGTGTGTGTCTACACATGTGTATGTGTGTGTGTGTGTGTGTGCCTGCCTACTTTTCACAGTGTGTGTGTGTCGTGTTTGTGTGTGTGTGTGTGTGTGTGTGTGTGTGTGTGTGTGTGTGTGTGTGTGTGTGTGTGTGTGACTATGCCGCGCGTGTGTGTGTCTAAGTGTGTGTGTGTGTATAAGTGTGTGTGTGTGTATAAGTGTATGTGTGTGTGTGTGTGTTCTGTAATGCCCTTATCTGTGTCTGTTAAGCACGGTGACTCACAGTCTCACCCGCTGCTCCTGAATTCACCTTTTTAGGACAAGGCTGCTAGGAGTGTGTCCGTGCTATCTAGAGGGCTATTAATACACACAATGGAAGTAGAGGTACCTTAGCCTTCTGTGTGTGTGTGTGTGTGTGCGTGTGTGCGTGTGCGTGTGCGTGTGTGGTGTGTCCACCAGCATCCCTGTGTTTGGCCCCTCTGGTCCCTCATTTTAACCGAGTCTAAACTGCTAAAAGGGACTGTTTGGCTTCTCAGGACTTTCTGGAGAGAGATTGTGTGTGTGTGTGTGTGTGTGTTGCCTCTCTCCTCATTCTGTCCATCGTTTACAGGTAGGTTGGGTTTCATATTTGTGGTAATAGGTAGCATGAGTTCACCTCAAACATGTATATATATAAAATATATACAAATATATCAAAGAATATAAAAAATAAGCAATTTAAAGGTGCAATTTAAATGGTGATGGTTGGGAGGGAAATGATGAAGTCTCCAGTTAAATGTCCACTGATTCCTAGCTGCTGAGTCCGTGCCGTCATGTCGGACAACGAAGGAGTGGTGGAGGAGTACGAAGAGTAAGTCCTGATCATTTTGGTGCTGTGCAGTTGACAGATTTTCATCCAGTTTAATGCAGTTAGATCATTTTATATTTAAAGAGCATTGGATCCTACAATGTTATTTTCTGATATTGCTTAGGCCTAAGGCTGAACAATTAATCAAAATATTATAAATGCATAACAGCATTATGAATAAAGTACTGTAGTGTTGCAGATAGAACACACACATTTCGTCTCCAGATGTTAGAAAACATCTTTGGTACAGACCAACACATGTCACGATTTGAATTGCTTACTTCAGCGAAAATACAAATTGTGATGCAAACCTTCCCTCATTCCCTCTGATCGTAAATCATATTGCAACCTGTCAAAACAAAAAATCGCAATACGATTATTTAACCATATCGTTCAGCCATACTTAGGCCTATAGATAGACCCTGACATGCCTAGCCTATCCTGATACAGGCCTACTTACATGAAGAAAGATGTGAAATCTCAAACACCTTATTTTTTTTTGGGTCTCCTGATCGCCATA
>PIJE02000083.1:543972-593972 GCA_002895965.2 Coryphaenoides rupestris | reverse complement strand
GGTCATGCCTTGCCAGCAGCATTTCACAACTTCCATATAGTATTCCGCATGAGATGCTGGTTTGACCCCCGGGCTCCCCCTAGCTAAGTGTCGAGGTGTCCCTGAGCAAGACACCACCTAACCCTAACTGCTCCTGATGTGTTGGTTGTTGCCTTGCATGGTTGACACCGCCGTCGGTGTATGAATGGATGAATGTGAGGCAATATTGTAAAGTGCTTTGGATAAAAGTGCGATATAAAATGCAATCCATTTACAAGTGTTGACTCTTGTAATGAGCATTCATCCATCAACACGTCCCAGCAGGAACCCGGGAGCTGCATTATTTCCTGCTCAGAGGAGCTCGGAGGGCAGGACAGTCCCATGATTAGGGTGTTTAGCAGCCAGCCAGAAGGTTGCAGGTACGAACGCCCCCCCACCCACCCCACGTGTTCATAATCTATCTGTTGGCATCCTTGAGCAGGATGACTACCAACAACATGCTCCTTAAAATGAGCTGTAGGTACAACTCAAGGGCTATCATTTGAGTGTAATTTGTTAGAAATGCTATAGCCGTGTGTCAGCTATTAGTGAATGATATGCACTGCTGTGAGAACATACTGAATATCTGTCGAGTGTTATCTGAAGACTGTAAACCGTTCCCAGCTCATTTCTTCCCTGAGTGGTTCAGTGATTTGATCTTGCCCGTCAATCACACACTGACACAGCGTTGAAAATGTATGGAGGGGAGGGAGCGGAGAAGGAGGGCTATATTTATCTTGTTATTGATTTTAAAAATCTTTCTCTCTTCTGCTCTCTCTGTGTTTCTCTTTCTCTCTCTCTCTCTGTTTCTCTTTCTCTCTCTCTCTCTCTCTATTTCTCTCTTCCTCCCATGCTCAAATGTGCATCAATGACATATAGCTAAAATGATTCGGCAATTTCAGAAATATATATTTTAATTATTTCAATATAAAGTGACGGTACTATAAGTAAGAATCAGGTGCATTCTGAGCTCCGTGGGTTGAGACAATAACAATCAGAGACTAATATTAATAACAATAACAACAAATAGTAATAACAATACAGTCATACATATGAGCAACTTTGAACATATGAGCATCTTTGCATTTCACTGCATATCCTGTATGTACGTGTATGTGACAAATACAATTCTTCAATCTTGACGACATAGCGACGGTGTGTGTCTGTGTGTTTGTGTGTGTGTGTGTGTGTGTGTGTGTGTGTGTGTGAATGCTACGCTAAAACTCTCACGTGTTCTCGCTGAGGTCCGCCAGCGAGGTCACCAGCTCGGGGGTCAGGGCCTTCTTGCTGAGGTTGCTGTCGGCCGTCAGCAGGCTCCGCACAATGTTGCACGCGGTCGCTATGGTGTTGTCGTTGGTTGCCCATATCCCGCTTGACGGCCAACAGCAGGCCTGTGAGCTCGGGGAGCACTTGTTTCGCTGCACGAGACAAGACAACACATCGGAGCTTTTAAACGGACGCATGGTTGGCGCGGATGGATGGCATTCTCATTACTTCTCATCACAAAAGACCCCTTTTCACAGATTCGTCAGCAGCCGGGTAAAGTAACTTCTTGTTCGGTTTTATGTATGTCTTGTGTCTTTTAGGTATGTCCTTTATGTATGTTATCGACAGTACGTTGCGTCTATACGAGTCTACACAGTTATACCTAAATCAAACCCGCCCATAATTAATGTTACGCAGCTAGACCTGTTTTTTCCTGCTGTGAAAAGGGTTGCTCTTATCAATATAGTATACTAGATACTAATATACTAGTATACTAATACTAAAATAGAGAATAGAAATCAAATAAGTAGACCATATAAGGCCATACAATATAAGGCAATACAATGCTCACAATGAATATAGAAAATATGCATATATACACGGCATGTGAAGGTGGACACATGGTAGGAAGGTAGGTAGGTAGGTAGGAAGGTAGGGGACAGTGTGTGGGTGTGTGTGTGTGTGTGTGCATGTGTGTGTGCATGCATGTGTGTGTGTGTGTGTGTGTGCATGTGTGTGTGCATGTGTGTGTGCATGCATGTGTGTGTGCATGCATGTGTGTGTGTGCGTGCGTGTGTGTGCATGCATGTGTGTGTGCATGTGTGTGTGCATGTGTGTCCAGGTGATTGAAAGTGTGATTGAAAGGTGTGATGCCCTGACAGCTCTTGACAGTCACATGAGTCACACGAGTTACGGTGGTGACTTGTATTTTGTAATGTGGTGCCCATTGACTTCCCGCATGTTGCCACTGCATGAGTCAGAGTCGTCATGCTGCTTTCACATACACTGACAGACGTCTTGTTGGTCCTGCCCTACACATTGTGTGTGTGTGTGTGTGTGTCTTTTGCTGAATGCCCAGTTTTGACAGTCAATGTATAGAGCGAGAGCAGTTTATTATATAACGTCTTTTGTTCATTCTTTCTGTTTTTCTTTCTTTCTTCGCCGCAGCTCTAAAAGAACCAAGAGAGGCCTGCGGAAATAGGAATCCGAAAGACTGGATAATCAGGAAACCACACACACCCGCACAGCCCAGCCCCGCCCCCTGCGGAACACACCTTGCTCGCCGACCAATCAACACGCGTCTCCACCGGCCCCGCCCGCCCCGCCCCGCCCGCCACACCCGTATCAGCCTATCACTGCCAGCTGCAGCTCGACAGTTGGGTTGCAAGCACAGCCAATTTGCCTGCTGCGTGTATTTCCACCGAATTGTGTGTGATTAATGCCTTTTTTTGCGCGAAATTAAACAATATGATTCAACAATGCTGGGATCCAATGTGCAACCTGTACCATGGCTTTTTTTGTTTTTTTAACAAAAAGTAATAATATAGAAATTCTAAAAAAAATCCAAAAATCCAAAAAATATATTCAAAATAGTCAAGTCAAGTCAAGTCAACTTTATTTATATAGCACATTTAAACAACCGCAGTTGGACCAAAGTGCTGAACAAGCTTAAAAACAACAACAAACAATAAAAGAAGCAAAAACAAATAAAAACAAACAAAGTAAAAATATTAGAGCATAACAGTAGAACAGGGTTAGAGCACAGTGAGAGACAGGGAGCCTAAATGCAGCTCTAACTGAATGCCAGTGAGAAGAGGTGGGTCTTTAGTAGTGACTTAAAGGTGTCAATAGTCTGGGCAGATTTTAGGTGTATGGGTAGCTTATTCCAGAGGTTGGGGGCGACCACAGCAAAGGCTCTGTCACCTCTATTTTTTAGCCTGGTTTTGGGAACCTTTAGGAGCATGTGATTTATTGACTTCAGAGCTTTAACTGGAAAATGTGGGTGTAGAAGTTCCGTTAAAATAAGATGGTGCCAGCCCATTAAAATTTTAAAAACAAGTAATACAATTTTAAAATCAATCCTGAACCGGACGGGGAAGCCAGTGCAAGGAGGCCAGTACAGGAGTAATGTGTTCCCGTTTCCTAGTTCCAGTTAAAAGACGAGCTGCTGCATTTTGTACCAGCTGGAGGAGACGGAGAGATGACTGATCAATACCTATATACAATGAATTACAGTAGTCCAAACGCGATGTAATAAAAGCATGAGTGACTGTCTGGAAGTCTTAGGGGAGAGATATGGCTTTACTTTTGCTAAAAGTCTTAACTGGTAAAAGCTGGTTTTTACCACAGAGCTAATCTGTTTATTGAATTTAAAGAGCTGCCGAAGACCACACCCAGACTTTTAACAAAAGAACGATTGTAAGAGCTAGAGATCCAAGTGTTTCATCATAATCAGCCAGCTGATCGGGACGCCCAAACATATAATCTCAGTTTTGTTTTCGTTAAGGTTAAAAAGTTGAGGTCCAACCAAGTTTGATGTCCTTTAAGCAGTTAAGCAGTGTCTGTAAGGACTCTTTGCTGTCGGCTTTATGGGTAATAAATTTGGATGTCGTCGGCAAACAGTGAAAGGAAATATTATGTTTCTTGAAAATGGACCCCAAGGGCAGCAGATAGAGCGAGAAGAGGATGGGGCCTAAAATAGAGCCTTGAGGAACCCCACAGGAAAGTGGGGCTGTGGATGAGGAGCATTCGCCCAGTTGAACTGAGAAGCTCCTGTCTGAGAGGTAGGACTGGAACCACTGGAGGGCAGTCCCTCGGATGCCTACACACTGATCCAGGCGAGATAAAGAATATTATGGTCCACAGTGTCAAAGGCGGCCGTCAGGTCTAAAAGCACAAGAATGGCAGGGTTTCCTGAATCAGCAGTTAAAAGGAGATCATTAAAAACTCTTAAAAGAGCAGTTTCTGTGCTATGGTGGGCTTTAAAACCAGATTGAAACTTTTCACAAATGCTAAAATGATCTAAAAATGTTTGCAGTTGGATGTAGGCTGTTCTCTCTAACGCTTTGGACAGAAAAGGCAGTTTTGAGATTGGGCCTGAAGTTGGAGAGAACTGAGGGGTCCAGATTTTTCTTTTTGATAAGAGGCTGCGCTACAACATGTTTAAAAGCAAGCTGGAACACACCCTGAGCTGAGAGAAGTATTTATTATTGATAAGATGCTTGGCCCAACAGTATCAAGAAAGTCTTTGAGAAGATACGCAGGGGATACTGTCTGAGGGACGTTTGCAGGCCGCAGGTGTTGAACTACCTTAGATAAAAAGGCGAGTGATACAGGTTCAAACTGATCAAAGACCACTGGGCACACAGGAGGGACAGAATGGTCCGGGGCAGAGGAAGTGGGTGAAGACCTGAGAGCAGAGATTTTGTCAATAAAAAACTGAAGAAAGTTTTCACACAGTGTAGGTGATGGCTCGATAGGAGCTGTGTCACATGGGTTGATAAGAGAGTTAAAAACGTTAAAAAGAACCTGAGGCCTATGACTGTTATTGGAGACATGGTTAGATATGAACTCTGTTTTGGCGGTTTTTACAGCTCTTTGGTAGTTCATTAGGCACTCTCAAAATAAGCGAGTAAAAGGTGCAATTTAAAGAAAAGATATGCTTTAATGGAAAGGAATAGTGTTCATGTGGGGAGGGAGTCAGTGCAGTTAATATAACAGCACTAAAACAGAGTGAAGATCAATTGACAGACAGTCAATAATATGTTAATTTTACCCACAATCCATGATGATGAAGACACTGAATAATAGAAATACATGACAAAAATAGTACATTTATTTATTATTTTACCCCACCCCCACAAAACCAAATCAGTCTCTGTCAAATTTCACCATGTTTTCAAGATTTTATTAAGATGCAGCCAAGCTCACCTGGAGTTCACACGCCTGCTTAGAATCGAAATTCTGGGTGAAATTCTATCGTGATGTGCTTAAGTGAGTTGTGAAGTCACCAAGGTGTCAGGCGCAGTTGCGGGGGTGCCAGGTGACACCTGAGGAAATGGTCAGTGATGCGGGAGTGATGAGTAGAAGGCCAACACCACACAACAACAATCACCTGACAGGGAGAAGCGATGGTCTGACACGGTCTGTGGCCCATCACGGTGCCTTGGTGAAAAAAACACCCAGGACTCCACCCAACACACACACACACAAACGCACACATCCGAATGCACACACACACACACACACACACACACACACATTCAAATGCACACATACACACACACAAGCACATACAGCACACACTCACACACACACACACTACACACACACACACAGCCGAATGCACACACACACACACACACACACACACACACACACACACACACACACACAACACACAGCACAGCACACAATACACACACACACACACCACAATCCAAAGCACACACACACACACACACACACACACACAACACACACTACACACACACACACCCACGCCAGCACACACACACACACACACACACACACACACACACACACACATACAAAGGCCGTGCTTACTTCTCTGTGGTGCCGGTCAAAGTCTGGGCTTATTTAATAACCTGTACCGACTTGTGGACAGTGGTGGTGATGTCGTTGACAAACAGGGATTTGCTCAGGCCCAACTGTGGATCCAAAAGGCATGGCACAAATATTATTCACACAGTCAAGTTAACTGACATCTGAGAGACGACACCAAACTGGCACGAGCCCGTCTACTGCTCGTCGACACACACACACACACACACACACACACACACACACACACAAACACAAACACACGGGAAAGGCATATTCCTGCGTGTGTGTGTGTGTGTGTGTGTGTGTGTGTGTTCATAGTCTGGTGGCAATGTGTGGCGCTATTGTATTATTTGTGTGTTTTGATCAGCAGGTGATCTTGGTGTATCTTCTGTTGTGTCCAAGTGTAATATCCAAGTCAAGTCAAGTCAATTTTATTTGTATAGCCCTTAATCACAGTTCCAAAGCATAACAATTATAAGCGACAAAGTACAAATGATAAAGTATCCTCATTAACAGTAGAATTATTGTTAATCCTAAAAGTCATTGAGGAAAGCAATCGTGAAAAGGAAGTCCCTTCCATCCACCTCTCCAACTTGCTCTCTCTCTCTCTCTCTCTCTCTCTCTCTCTCTCTGTCATGTGTCTCTGTTCTTACATTACCACGGAGAACAATGCGATACTTTCAACTGATCCCTGGACCAACTGACATGCGGGGCCATTGTGCTTAATTCCTCGACTGGTTAACATACTTGGTGACAGCTGTGACAGACATTACATCTTCCTTTTCCTTTTTTTCTCCACGCATGAGAAGTGTGTGCTTGTTGAGACTCTCTCTCTCTCTCTCTCTCTCTCTCTCTCTCTCTCTCTCTATTGGCTCGTCCCTGTGTCTCGGTTTGTCTGCGTTGCTAAAAACCGAGCTGTAAGAACTCGTTTGCCGGGATTCCTGCGTGACGGCTTTCAAATCGAGGCCAAGACGGACCAAGAGGCGGGCGGGAGACGGAGGTGGGGGTGGGGGTAGAGGGAGAGCAGGGGTGGAGGGAGAGCAGGGGTGGAGGGAGAGCAGGGGTGGAGCCAGAGAGGTGAAAGTTATGTACGTGCTGAAGGAGCAGCTATGATAAAGCAGAGAATTATTCTGCGTGCATGCGTTGACATGCTCAGCCATTTCCACAGTTCAGGAGAAGTGTGTGTGTGTGCTTGTGTGTGTGTTTAAGACTGAGAGTGTGTGTCTGTGTGTCTGTGTGTATGTGTTTAAGACGGTTTGCATGTGTGTGTGTGTGCGTGCGCGAGTGAGTGAGTGAGTGAGTGAGTGAGTGAGTGTGTGTTTGTGTGTTTGTGTGTGTGTGCATCTGTGTTTAAAACTGTATGAGTGTGTGTGTGTTTATATGTGTGCATGTGTGTTTAAGACTGTTTGAGTGTGTGTGTGTGTGTGTGTGTGTGTGTGTGTGTACCTTTTTCAGGGTCCCTTGCAGACTCTTCTCGTTCCACAGGTTGTAGAGGAGGAGTGATGCTGCTTTGCTTCCTTTAGGCAGGTACCTAATGAGCAGAGGTCAGCCGGGGGTCATGCCTTGCCAGCAGCATTTCACAACTTCCATATAGTATTCCGCATGAGATGCTGGTTTGACCCCGGGCTCCCCCTAGCTAAGTGTCGAGGTGTCCCTGAGCAAGACACCACCTAACCCTAACTGCTCCTGATGTGTTGGTTGTTGCCTTGCATGGTTGACACCGCCGTCGGTGTATGAATGGATGAATGTGAGGCAATATTGTAAAGTGCTTTGGATAAAAGTGCGATATAAAATGCAATCCATTTACAAGTGTTGACTCTTGTAATGAGCATTCATCCATCAACACGTCCCAGCAGGAACCCGGGAGCTGCATTATTTCCTGCTCAGAGGAGCTCGGAGGGCAGGACAGTCCCATGATTAGGGTGTTTAGCAGCCAGCCAGAAGGTTGCAGGTACGAACGCCCCCCCACCCACCCCACGTGTTCATAATCTATCTGTTGGCATCCTTGAGCAGGATGACTACCAACAACATGCTCCTTAAAATGAGCTGTAGGTACAACTCAAGGGCTATCATTTGAGTGTAATTTGCTATAGCCGTGTGTCAGCTATTAGTGAATGATATGCACTGCTGTGAGAACATACTGAATATCTGTCGAGTGTTATCTGAAGACTGTAAACCGTTCCCAGCTCATTTCTTCCCTGAGTGGTTCAGTGATTTGATCTTGCCCGTCAATCACACACTGACACAGCGTTGAAAATGTATGGAGGGGAGGGAGCGGAGAAGGAGGGCTATATTTATCTTGTTATTGATTTTAAAAATCTTTCTCTCTTCTGCTCTCTCTGTGTTTCTCTTTCTCTCTCTCTCTCTGTTTCTCTTTCTCTCTCTCTCTCTCTCTATTTCTCTCTTCCTCCCATGCTCAAATGTGGCATCAATGACATATAGCTAAAATGATTCGGCAATTTCAGAAATATATATTTTTAATTATTTCAATATAAAAGTGACGGTACTATAAGTAAGAATCAGGTGCATTCTGAGCTCCGTGGGTTGAGACAATAACAATCAGAGACTAATATTAATAACAATAACAACAAATAGTAATAACAATACAGTCATACATATGAGCAACTTTGAACATATGAGCATCTTTGCATTTCACTGCATATCCTGTATGTGACAAATACAATTCTTCAATCTTGACGACATAGCGACGGTGTGTGTCTGTGTGTTTGTGTGTGTGTGTGTGTGTGTGTGTGTGTGTGAATGCTACGCTAAAACTCTCACGTGTTCTCGCTGAGGTCCGCCAGCGAGGTCACCAGCTCGGGGGTCAGGGCCTTCTTGCTGAGGTTGCTGTCGGCCGTCAGCAGGCTCCGCACAATGTTGCACGCGGTCGCTATGGTGTTGTCGTTGTTGCCCATATCCCGCTTGACGGCCAACAGCAGGCCTGTGAGCTCGGGGAGCACTTGTTTCGCTGCACGAGACAAGACAACACATCGGAGCTTTTAAACGGACGCATGGTGGCGCGGATGGATGGCATTCTCATTACTTCTCATCACAAAAGACCCCTTTTCACAGATCGTCAGCAGCCGGGTAAAGTAACTTCTTGTTCGGTTTTATGTATGTCTTGTGTCTTTAGGTATGTCTTTATGTATGTATCTACAGTATGTTGTGTCTATACGAGTCTACACAGTTATACCTAAATCAAACCCGCCCATAATTAATGTTACGAGCTAGACCTGTTTTTTTCCTGCTGTGAAAAGGGTTGCTCTTATCAATATAGTATACTAGATACTAATATACTAGTATACTAATACTAAAAATAGAGAATAGAAATCAAATAAGTAGACCATATAAGGCCATACAATATAAGGCAATACAATCCTCACAATGAAATATAGAAGAATATGCATATATACACGGCATGTGAAGGTGGACACATGGTAGGAAGGTAGGTAGGTAGGTAGGAAGGTAGGTAGGAAGGTAGGCAGGAAGGTAAGTGGGTAGGTAGGAAGGCAGGAAGGTAAGTGGGTAGGTAGGTAGGTAGGTACTTAGGTGGGTAGAAAGGTAGGAAGGTAGGTAGGTAGGTAGGTAGGTAGGAAGGTAGATAAGTAAGTGGGTAGGTAGGTAGGTAGGAAGGTAGGCAGGAAGGTAGGTGGGTAGGAAGGTAGGAAGATAGGTAGATGGGTAGGTAGGTAAGTAGGTAGGTAGGTAGGAAGGTAGGAATGTAGGGAGGGTAGGAGGGTAGGTAGGCCTACCGTCTACTCTAAAAGCTCCCCATTCCTTACCTATGGAGGTCTGCAGGCCGTTGCCCAGGCGCGACATGTTGCCCAGCAGACACATGGCGGTCTTCTGCAGGGTCTGGTTTGGCGAGCGCAGCAGGGAGCTGATGGTGGGCAGAGCGCCCAGCTTCTGGACCAGGATCTGGCTCATGGCCATCGAGCCCTACGGCACAGGGTCAAGGGTCAGGGACAGTGACAGGGTCAGTGTGTAAGACACTGTCACTCTGGCTTCCTCTCACTCTCTCTCTCTGTTTCACTATCTCCACTCCTCTCCCTCTCTCTCCCTCTGAGTCTGTGTCTCTCTCCATCTCCTTGTCCGTCTCCCCCTCTCTTGTCCTGTAACTCCCCCCCCCCTCTCTCTCTCTCTCTCTCGCTTGTCCTGTGTCTCACACCCCCACCCCTCTCTCTCCCTCTCCCTATCCTCCCCCCACCTTCTCTCTCACTATCTCCCCCCCACTCCCTCTAGCTCTCTCTCTCTCTCTCTCCATCTCCTTTGCTGTATCCCCCCACCCCTCTCTCTCTGTCTATCTCTCTCTCTGTATGCCTCTCTCCATCTCCTTATGTATCTCCCCCCTCTCACTCCCCCTTCTCTAGCTTCCTCTCCCCACCCCCCCTCTCTCTCACTACCCACCTATCCCTCTCTCTCTCTCTCTCTCTCTCTCTCTCTCTCTCTCTCTCTCTCTCTCTCTCTCTCTCTCTCTGAGTCTGTGTATGTGGCTCTCTCCATCTCTCCCCCCTCCCTCCATCCATCCATCCCTCCCTCCCTCCCTCCCTCCCTCCCTCCCTCCCTCTCTGTCTCTGTCTCTCACCAGGCCCTTGTTGGCGGTGAGGTTCTGCAGGGCCCCGCAGCAGGCCTCGCGGGTGGGATCCTTCTGGGAGGTGCCCAGCAGGGTCAGGTAAGCCTGCATGGCCTTAGGGTGACACAGCCAGTTGACCCCGGACGGCGTGGTCTCCTCTTTCATGCTTCTGTTCATGTCGAACAGGTTCTGACGGAACCACACACACACACACAGACACACACATACACAGAATGACTTGAGAACAGCAGTTCACAACCTTGGAGGTCGCGACCCCATGTGGGGTTTTGCCGGGTTATGCATATAGGGTATACGGTCGAGGGAGATTAGTTCCTTGTAACCTAGACTAGGTATTGATTTTATTTTATTTATTTTATATATTTTTCATTTTTTTATGTTTTTTGGAATTTCTATAGTGAATTTCATATGTTTAATGTTCAATGTTATTCTCCCATTTCACAATAGCACATTCCTTGTTTGCAAAAACTAAGGCAATAAAGATCATTCTGATTCCGATTCTGATTCTTCTGATATCTGATTTACATTTTGGAGTAAAAATAGATAGAGATCGTTTTCATTGTATATATACGGTATATATACGGTATACGTGTAGCCACATGCTAACTTAGCACTAGACATTGATATTGCAGCCAAGTTGATGAGGCGAATGTGCCAATGTGCAAAGAGGAAGATGCATCTAGAAAATGTTATATACAATTTTCAATGCCTTTAAAATTGTATATAAAAGAAGTTGGGCATCACAAACATTTTCCAAAGTCTAAATTGCCTCAAAAGGGCAAAAGAAAAAGATTGTGTACACGGATATCCGACTACTACAACTATCCAACTATCCAACTCAGAATTTAGGACACAGTCTGGTCTCAAAAGTCTCATAGACACACGTAGACACACATGTGTGTGTCTCACCTCTTTGTGTAGCTTGCTGCTCTTTGGACTGAAGCAGCCGACGGGGGTGTCGTTCTTGGCCCCGCCCCCGCCGGCCTCCGCTGGGGGTCTGAACCTGGAGAAGCAGCCTGGAGCCTCAGCCTCCAGCTGGTAGGTCAGGTTGTGGAGGATACACGCACAGTTCTCCACTGACTGTATAGACAGAGAGAGAGGTAGGGGGGGGGAGAGAGAGAGAGAGAGAGAGAGAGAGAGAGAGAGAGAGAGAGAGAGAGAGAGAGAGAGAGAGAGAGACAGAAAGACACAGAGAAACACAAAGAGAGAGACAGAGAGAATGAGGGAGGGAGACAGAGACAGAGAGAGAGAGACATAAAGAGGGCGGGGGAGAGAGAGGAAGAGACAGAGAGAGAGAAAAGAGAGAGGGGGAGAGATAGACAGAGAGAGAGAATGAGGAAGGAGAGAGAGGGAGGGAGAGAGAGAATGAGGGATGGAGGGAGAGAGAGGGAGAGAGATAGAGAGAGGTAGAGAGGGAGAGGGGGAGAGAGGGAGAGGGGGAGAGAGGGAGAGGGAGAGAGGGAGAGAAGGAGAAGGAGAAGGAGAAGGAGAAGGAGAAGGAGAAGGAGAAGGAGAAGGAGAAGGAGAAGGAGAAGGAGAGAGAGAGGGAGACACAGAGACGGAGAGACAGAGAGAGAGGGACAGAGAAAGAGACAGAGAGGGAGAAAGCGAGAGAGAGACATACACATTTGAATGTATTAAGGATGAATAGCGCTGGAGAAACGTAACACTGTCACACTGATATAAAACACACGTGCATGTAGATGACTGTGAGAAAGACTGTGTACGTTCGTGTTTAACTTGGTTATTTTGTCACCTTTTGCTCAGCAGAGTATTTGGATTGCGCCGTTTTACACAAATAGGGAGGAATGGCCGAGGCAAATGAACTGTTATTAGGTTATGTAACTGCTGTGGCTGTGTTATTAGGCGGAGGGTTTTTCCCCTGAAGTTCCCTCCAGGCACTACTAAAGTGTTATCTTATCTCTTATCTCTTTTCACTTTTACTTTTCCCTAATTAGCAGCTGCTTAAGCGGCTTTGTTTTAATCATTAGCAGGGAGGTAAGTCATCTAACGCCTGCAACACAGACGCGGTCACATTCCTTTGCCGGCATTTAAAGTGACAACGTAAGCGATAACATCAGCAGCGGGTTATGCAAGTGCAGGCTATTTTAAACCGGTAAATGGACTGCATTTATATCACGTTTTTATCCAAAGCGCTTTACAATTTGTGCCTCGCCTTCGCCCCTTTATACACACATTCGTACGCCCTCAGCCGGGTGTCAACCAATGCATATATTATATTATAATGTTTTATTCTAATGTTTTATACGGGATCACGGATGCACATTTGATTTGATTGATTGATGGATATTAATCGTGTCAAAACACCCACAAGGTCGCTCCGCTGCGTCACACTGCCTCTGGTGCAATGATGTATTTATTTGAATCTTTTTCACACACAGATTGTACATGGCTGGATTCCTGTGGTGCACTGATTAGCCACACGCCCCCAGAATCGATCTGGGCCAGGTGAGGCCAGTGAAGCCAGCCACCAAACACATAGGGTGTTGTTGAGTCTAATGCCCCCCTTAACCGCTGGACCAGAGAGGGGGTGGAGGGGAGGAAGGGGAGGGAGGTGGTCACCTGGTCGTCAGGGTTCTCCTCGGCAACACAGGACTGGACGTAGCTCATGAGGGAGTCGATGAGGCCGCGGCAGTCTCTCATGGTCTGCCTCTGCTGCTTCTGGGCACAGCTCAGGTTCCTACACACACACACACGCACACACACACACACACACACACAACACACACATACACATACATGCATGCATGCACCACATGCACCACACACACACACACACACATACAGGTCATACTGGTGTCAATGCAAAAAACAGCCCTGTGTATTGGTTGCCATGCAAGCTGGCATCCAAGGCAACACAAGCAAATTAAGGGCTTTAGGAGTTCTTGCTGTGGGACAAATCAACTCTATATTTTTGGACGCAAAGCCAATAAATCAGATCAAGAGCGCTCCCGCTGGCCGTGGAAGTGCTCCAACCACTTGAGAGATGGAAAACCGCATATCCACTGGCAGATCCACTGGTAGACGCAGCTTTTAAAAAAACGTTTCGTCATTTGAACCAGTGCTCCTAAAACACTTTCTGTCATGTAGATGCTAACTTTAAGGTGACGGGGATCTAGATGAATTGGGGAACAGAGTGGGTATTTTGTCTTTCAAAATAGCTAGAAGACTTGAAATAGCAAATCTTGCATTTTGTACCATTAACGCGACACACAGAGAGATAGACAGCAGACAGACAGACAGACAGAACAGACAGACAGACAGAGTGAGACAGACTAGATAGAAGGATGGAGAGGTGGCTCCACAGACAGACAGACAGGTCAGTACCGCAGGCAGCCCGTGGTGCTGTGGAACACGTCGGGGTGGATGTTGTTGTTGGCACTGCTGTCCGACCAGCAGGTGAAGGGCACCACCACGCTCTCGGTGAGCACGGGCAACGCCGTGGCGATCAGCTCCCCCTTCAGCTCATCGGAGGAGGACAGGTTCCACAGCAAGCCTGCCCCCAGAGAGAGTGAGAGAGAGAGAGAGAGAGAGAGAGAGAGAGAGAGAGAGAGAGAGAGAGGATTTAGACACAGATTTAGCCCACAGTGTAGACACCGCGGCTCGAACCCAGAACCTCTGGCTGGCTGGAAACACCCTCACAACTATCTTGCCAGACCAACCACACATTTTCTTTCAAATATTTAGAATATTTTGGGCTATTTATGGTGGGCCCTGTCATTCATTGTCATGTCTGGCTGAAGGTGCATTTACTAGTGCATTTAATACACTTTAAATGGCTTCTGTTCTTCTTGCTATCTGCAAAGAATTTATAAAATGTCTGCTTCGGAGGCAGCTTATAAGGTTGCTAATCACATTTGAATTACCCTTCTCTAAAGACTGGAGTACAATGGCCACTTAGACACACCCGGAACATCGCGTTCCTTGACATCAAAGATCAAATGACAACTGGGAATACAATAAATTTGTGAGATGAGGGGAGGGGCAGATGTGGATGATCAACCACCAGGATAGGGTGTGTGTGTGTGTGTGCGTGTGTGTGTATGTGTGTCGTGCGCGTGCGTGTGCGTGCATGCGAGTGTGTGTGTGTGTGTGTGTGGTGTCTTGTACCAGTGAGCTGCCTCTGTGTCTCGGTGGAGTCGGTCTCCTTGAGGAGCTGCAGGGCGCTGTCGATGCCCCCCACCCGCTGCACCTCCAGCTTGTTGTCGTGGTCCCGGAACACCAGGTTCCTGAGGGCCGCCGACGCACTCTGACTCACCTCGGGGCTGGGGCTCCCCAGCAGGGACACCAGCCCAGGGATGCCCCCCAGGCTCAGCACCTACAGCATATACACAGTAGATAGATGGATAGATATAGATATAGGTTATTAATGCTAATGTCTTGATGGCAACATTATTGCGTATGGCTCTTGAATAGTGTTTTCTCATGTTACTTTTAATGGTTTTTACTTTTCACATTTTAAAGGTACTATATGTATGAATCAAGTGCATTCTGAGCTCCGTGGGTTGAGACAATAACAATCAGAAACTAATGTTAGTTCTAATCATAATTAAACCTTGTACACATTTAAAAAAGCTATGAAATATATATATTTTAATTATCCACGCTTACATGTCACTTCGTTCCCTTTTCCCACGAAATCCGACCCGACTCAAATATAAGCTGAAATCAGCCCAAAAGCTGTTCTACGCAACAGAGAGTCTGGGAAGTTCTCATGTTTTAACTTCAACCACAACCTGCTCACAAACTGGTGATTTAAAGCGATTTGTGTGAAGTGTGTAAATAGAGTTGGGTTTTGATTGTGAATTGCGTTTTTCTGCGTTTTTCTAACCCTTTTTCTGGAGTTTAATCAGTACTTTAATCAGCATAACAAATAAAAAGAATGAAATGAAAAAAAGATGTATATGTAAACAAGGAGAGAGAGAAAGAGAGATAAGGAAGATGTTGAGCGAGAGAGAGGAGAGAGAGAGACAGAGACAGAGAAAGGAGAGAGAGGAGAGTGAGAGTCAGAGACAGAGAGAGAGTGAGAGAGAGTGAGACAGAGAGACAGAGAGAGAGTGAGACAGAGAAACAGAGAAACAGAGAAACAGAGAGACAGGGAGATAGAGAGACAGAGACACAGAGAGACAGAGACACAGAGAAAGAGTGAGGGAGAGAGGGAGTGAGAGAAGAGAGTGAGAGTGAGAGCAAGTGAGAGAGACAGAGAGACGGGGAGAGACAGAAAGAGTGAGGGAGAGAGACAGAGAGAGAAAGAGAAAGAGTTCTATGCAGACATGCATGGCGGAACGGGAACGCATCGGTGGACTGCACGCAGCCTCATGTTCACACTGATGAAAGACACCCAAAGCCCTGCTTGTTTACAGTGCAAGCAGAATCCTGTGCATGTGTGTGCACGTGCGTGTGTGGATGTGCAAGTGTGTGTGTGTGCGTGTGTGTGTGTGTGTGTGTGTGTGTGTGTGGTGTCAGGGCCACCCCGCGCTGAGCTGACCTCCTGCTTGGGCGCGTCGTCCTTGAAGGTGCAGTGCTGGATGAAGGAGGCGCCACACAGCTGGTAGTGCTCCTCGGGGTGCGACAGGTAGTCCACGGCATCCTTCAGCGGCAGCGTCACCATGCCGACGCCGTTCTGCCTGCGCACACGAAGGAAAACACGCACACACGCACATGTTAACATGTTAACTAGGAGAAGTTTGTTCTTCAGTGCTTTCTGCCAGGGATCTTTCTTCTTCCAAGTAGGCCTCAAGAAGTCTTAGGTGACGCAGTATAAAGAGCGACAAAATACATGAAGGGAGGAGGAGGAGGAGGTTCTGGTGGATGAATGCTTCAAGCTGAGGACTTTCACCCAGCTGACTTTGACGAATTTTTTCCTTTTTCTTTAGAATTCTTTTCAGTTTTCAGTAGTTTGTCAGATTTAGGCAACACAACTACTTGGTAAGGTTTCGGCAACTCAACTACTTGGCTAGGTTTAGGCAGCAAAACTACTTGCTTAGGTTTAGGCAACACAACTACTTGGTCAGGTTTAGGCAACCCATTTACTTAGGTTAGGTTTAGGCTAATCTCAGATCCAGAAGTTTGACAATGCTACAGCCTAACTTCTGGGGCGAGACTACACAGAGCCTGCGCAGGGAAACGGAAAGTGTTAAGGGTGGAGTAACACAGGTTCTCCTGTTGTTACAGAGATATTCGTCCGGACTTGGAGAGTCCCGGACTCGTTTGAGAATGGCAAGGTGGAGGTTTCAGAAGACGAAGACTCCAAAGCAATGAACTGTGGCACCACTACGATGATAGTTCTCTAGAAGGGTCCTGCAATCGGTACACGTCGCCTTGGCATCGTCACTTATGCCAACGGGTTCCATTCACTCTTCTAAAGCGAGAGTACAGTCTGGTTTCACGCCTAGATATTTGTTTTTTACTCGCTTCCAATCAATGGTCATCCCTGTCACATTTGTTGTCGTTCCCAGGAACATGATTAGTCTAGAACAAACTTGAAGTGACACACAGATTTGAGCAGACTTAAGATGTGTATCTAAAGTCTGATTTGTGAGACTAGGTTTAGGGAACGCAACTGCTGAGTAAGGTTTAGGGAAAACAAATACATGGTAAGGTTTCGGATTTCTGCCAGAAATCCCTGAAGGCAATCTTCCCCCGTATACTTGTGCAGCTCAACATACAGGGCTCCTACAGGCTTCAACAAGTTCTCTTTAAGACCTTTTCTAAGACCACTTTGAATGGAATTTAATTCCCATTTGACATGAAACAGTTTGTCACAACCGTTTTCCTGACATCGGAAGCAGGGATCATGGCTTTGAAAAACGACTTTCTAAGACCTTTTTAAGGCCACGTTGAATAGACTGTAATACCTATATTGGTGTTTAGCTACAATACTTAGCATCCACAACACCCCCGCTTTTAGGGTTGACGGTGGCCCAGACGTCGCCCGGAGGTCGATTATCCTCAATTTGTATTGTATTATCCTCACTTCTATTTCCATATGTATTGTGTACGGACTGATCACTTACGGCTTACTTTGCAGCCCGGATACTTTCCCCAAACATTTGAATGTGATACAGAGAAGCTATCGCAACATAGAAGTTACTTTTTAAGACTTCAGAAATCATACTTAAGATCATTGTAAGATCTTTTTCAGACCTTTTAAGGCCTAATGTCTGTACGTCAGTAAAACATTATTTTAAGACTTTTTCAGACCCCGTGGGAAACCTGTGTGTAGCTACTGCCACTTCGTTCATCTTGTTCGCCTCGGGCGTCCGCTATACACGACCGACCGCGCGGCAGGAATGCGGAGGAGGACTCACGTGCTGGTCTCCGGCTCCGCCTTGACGATCTTGTTCAGGGAGACCTTGCTGCCGCTGTGCACCGAGGCCCCACGGACCGCGCGCATCTGGCTGGTGCCGCTGCTGGTGGTCTGCACGTTGCTGGTGGTCTGCATGTTGCTGGTGGTCATCGTGTACTTGGTGCTGCTGCTGCGAGACTGCTTGGTGGACTGCTGCCCTGTGGCTCGCTGTGTGAAGACCGACAGAGAGAGAGAGAGACAAAGGGAGACAAAGAGAGACAAAAAGAGAGAGAGAGATAGAGAGAAGAAAGAGAAATTGATTTCAATATGATTTGATTTGTCCTGTAGAAAGGCGACAGATACAGCTGTAGAAAACTGGAGGTTAATGAAGAATTGAGAAAAACCCACAATTAAACAAATCATTTCCAAAAATGAAAATGTACCTGACAATTTCCCATACGTTAACAAAATCATCATGATTGGTACTGAATTGAATTGCATTCTTACATTATTGATTGAACATAAAGAAATGTATCCAGTCAGCGACCACTTTTAAGTCTTTTCTCAATACGTTTATTAGTGAACCTTTCCTGATTTCACTTGAATTGGAAGTTTCAATTTTCTTTGAATTCCTTGTCTTTTATTTCCATTGATATTATTATTCTACTCTTCCTACAATCATGTCTTGGTTTTTATACACCAAATTGTTCTCATCCATTTCCTTTTAAAGCCTGCACATTTTATGACTTGCAATTATGATAGGTGCTCTATCCCTAAAGATTACGATTCATATTTACTCACGCAACAGCAAACAACAACAACAACAACAACAACAACAACAACAACAACAACAACAACAACAAAAAGCACACAGGAGACGTTACCATTTGCGGGGCGGGGGCGGGGACAGGCGAGAGGGGGAGGGCCAGGGCCGGGTCACTGCGGCTCAGCTTAAGCCCATTGGGCGGCTGGGGCCAGACAGAGCCGGAGAACTGTTGATCCCATTGGCCGGAGGAGCTGGCATTTCTATTTCTGCTGCCCATGGCTCTGGTTGACAAGGAGCGGGATTTCTGCGCGCTGACCTGTAAAGGGAAAGGGGGAGTGGTTAGGGCAATGTTTTTCCATCCATCCCTCTCTCTCTCTCTCTCTCTCTCTCTCTCTCTCTCCGGTAAAAGGTTGACATACTGTACATTACATGGTTCATTAAAGGTGTACTGTATTATACCCCCAGGTGTGAGCGTGATTAGCCATTCCAAGCAGATTCAAAAAGCGGTGTCATCTCCAGCGTACTTCTCTCAGAGCAGGAAGAATCCGCCGCGTTGAGTCTCCGGCAGTGATTAAGTACATAAGACGCGTAAAAGGAAGCCCTTCACCTGCCCACCGCCAGCCAACAATCTAGGCCAGAGTGAAAGCGCTTAATAACCGCTCTCCATTCACACATGGCTCTCACAGAACACCACGATTCCAGCAAAGGGGTTCCAGCGGGCCGGTGGATTCCATTCCACGACCCCTAGACAGTGGGGTCGGGACTTCACACAAAGCCTCGAGAGCTCATTCTCTTCCAATATTGTGTTTGTCATTGATTGATTGCTTGATTGATTGACCCGACCAATTGGCTATTCCGAACTCCAAATTAACACGACGGCCTAACAATCGCGCCTTGCCTAAAACATCACACAAGAGTCAGAATCTTCCTGACACGCATTCACGCACACACACACACACACACACACACACGCTGCATGAGTGGGTTCTCATAGAGCAGCTCTGTTTTTGTTTGGACACGCCAATGCACTGGTTCAACCAGTCTGCCCAATACTGACACCAATCACATAAGGAAAAAAAGTGTGTGTGTGTGTGGGTGTGGGTGTGGGTGTGTGTGTGTGCTTGCTTGTGGGTGTGTGTATGTGTGTGTTTGCGTATGCATGTGTAATGACTAGCAGGAGAAACCCTAGCAGTTTGGTTCTGCAGACTAAGCCTTTCTCTTTGTGATGTGTGACGTGTGAAAGGCTGTGTGTGTGTGTGTGTGTGTGTGTGTGTGTGTGTGTGTGTGTGTGTGTGTGTGTGTGTGTGTGTGTGTGTGTGTGTGTGTGTGTGTGTGTGTGTGTGTGTGTGTGTGTGCGTTAATATATTCTCACTATTTTCCACCCAGCAGGACCGGCCTTGTGTACGTGTCCTGACAAGGAGGAAGGAGTCTGACAGCAATGTGTAAGCTTTCTGTTACTGTAAAAAAAATTATAAATATAGCGACTTAATATATCTCACACTTGTGGACGAACACGTTCAATAAAAATCTAATCTACTGCCACTGCTGGAAGATATTTCTCACACAGTAAATCACAGTGCTGGTGACAGGTTGGTGAATCGAGTCCACGGATACTTGGGCAAGTATGTGCGTGTGCACGTCGCACACAGACACACACAGACACACACACGCGCATGAATACAGACACCGCTTATGTACGTACGACCACAACATACCTTTGCGGACGTTTGTTTCTGTTTCTGTTTCTGCGCGCCATTCACTGTTTCCCTCCCACGATCCAAGCCGCCATTTCTCTCTGCCTTTCATTAAAAACCTGAAAAGTCTCATTGATGATATCTGGTGACGATCGCTGTGCTGTAATTAGCACCTCTGAGAGGGTTGACTGATTTCCTACCAGGTGTGCATTTGGCTTGGCCTCACCCTTTTAGCATACCATGATGGTGAAGAGAGCAAGAGTGCAAGAGTGCAAGAGTGCAAGACCGCAAGAGAGCGAGGAAACATTAGTTTAGATGCAAATTTGGCAGGAAACTCGGGCAGCTCGAAGATGCGGGGCGCTCTGAACGCCCTAGTCCCTGTTTGTCTTGTCACGTGAATGAGCTCATTGTTAATAGTAATGAATCTATCTATCAACACGCCTCTGGAATTAGACAGGAGTGGACAGACATGCACATGGGAAAGGGGTGATACATTTCGGATCAATATCTATCGTACTTCCAGGAAATGTCATGTCAAATAATCAGATCAGGCAGCCCAACCCTGCATATCTCACACACACACACACACACATACACACACACACACACATACACATACACACAAACATACTGTACACACAAACACACACACACCACACAACACATATACTAATGCTAGGGCTGAAAATTGTTACTGCAAATATTTTTTCAAACTTCTGTGGAATTTGGATAATCCCATTATCTCCGACGGTGCCTTGAAGTTGACCTCGTCTCAATTTCACCGCAGGGTGTGAAACACACAAACAAGTGACTATATCCATGACAGCAAAGCAGAGAAACACGATACAAACCAACTCAACCGAAAGAGGAACGCCATGCTCGACTCAGCTGTTCAAGAATCTTAAAAACGCAGGTTTTTCCACGTCTAAAAACCTTCAAAACCTTCAAAATGCATTGCTTCCCGCCAACCCACCAGAACCCCCCCCCCCCCCCCCACCCCCTGCCAAAAATACAATCGGGCCACTGAGCACCACAGAGTTAGCCGTGGTCCCCCGGCGCCCCCATGGGATGAGAAGGGGTTTCTGTTTTCTTACTACAATGAACTCACCTGTTCACCCCGCGGTCACCTGATACAGGTCACACCGCACTGCCGTACACACGGAAACCCAGACGCTTTCAGGTGGACACAGACGCTGCTACGCCCCCTATCTCTCTCTATTTACTGTATCCACCCGGCTGTCTGACTGGGTCCGTCCGTCTGTATGTCTCTCTCTATCTGTCTGTTTGTCTCTCTGCCCGTCTCACTCTCTCTGTGTCACATTGGAATGTGTGTCTCACGAGGATGTGCGTCACGTTCAAAATGTGTGTGTCGCACGTGTGAAACAAAATTGTGCCGCGCTAAACTGTGCTTGTGCTGTTACACTGCTGCGTGTGTTGATAATGGTAAAATGGATTGCATTTATATCATCGCTTTTATCCAAAGTGCTTTACAGTTGCCTCACATTCACCCATTCATACACCGACGGCGGTGCCAACCATGCAAGGTAACAACCAACACATCAGGAGCAGTTAGGGTTAGGTGTCTTGCTCAGGGACACCTCGACACTTAACTAGGCGGAGCCCGGGGATCAAACCAACAACCTTCTCCTAAGCTACTGCCGCAGTTGTGCACAATTGTGTGCGCTTTGTGTCAAAAGTGTGTCGTGTTTGAGGGAACTTGTTGTGTTGGCGACGAGCGGAGAGCCGATGAGATGAGACGGTTCGTACCGATTTGCTGTTCAGGGTGGCGCTGCGGCCAAAGACCCCATTGGTGGCGGTGCTGGGTGCGCCTGCCGCCGGGGTGAACTTGAAGGATCCAAACTCGGAGAAGACCGACAGGTTCTTGGGACTCAGCGGACCTGGGGTGCAGAGGGAGAAGGAGGGACGTCATGGATGAGATGATGATAGGAGGCAAGCAATGTGGATGGATTATGATGCCTTGCTGTTTGTTTAGATTTCTCATTCCTGCTGCTCTTTATACCGGTAAACACTGTAAATATTGTGTATATTCCGATCCCTTCAATTTGTGTTATTTGTATTGTATTGTTCTGTTGGACATTCTGCTGGGCATCGCCACTTTTTCATTTCACTGCACGTCCTGTAAGTGTATGTGACAATTAAACTTCTTGAATATTGAATATTGAATCTTGGCTCTTGATGCACAGCGGACACCTATAACAACTAGGACTCAAATGGCATCTCGCTGGAGGAGGTAGAGGATGGATGCGGGGAGATGGGGACATTTGAGGCCACGACATGATTGCTAACCATAAATATGTGGCGTACGTGCAGAGCCTCGGTAGGAGAGGAGAGCGGCTGTAATCGCCTCAGACAGACTCAGTGAGTCGGAGAACAGGGTACTTTGCGCGATGTGCTCCATGTGACTGCGTATATGAGAGTGAGGATCGCTAGTAGCTAGCAACACAGCCAGCCAGTTCAAGTGTGTGTGTGTGTGTATGTGTACACTGGGAAGACTCAAAGCCATAGATAAGGCCTCCATTGCAGCGTTAAGCAGACCTATGTTGGTCTAATTAAATACACTGACCTAGGAACTAGGAACAATATTAGCTGCACAGGTTATTATTTTTGCATGCACTGTCTAAGCACTGTGGTTAATATTTAATCACAATGTTAAATATTGCAAAGCAAAGACAATATGAAACGGAGCGTGATAGATGGAATGGAGAAACACAACCAACTTGTTGCAACAGATAGCCAATGCAAAAGACTGTGAGATGTCTGTGTCTGCAAAAAAAACAGTGGGTCAAGAAGCCAGGGAGGCAGACATGATAACGTTCAAGAACGTTCATCATGACGTACAACAAAAACACTGCATGTATCAGCACACCTGTGTCACAACAACAAAGCTGAAGGTTGTCATGGTGACAGCCAAATAATAATTAACTATTATCAGACTGATGGGAGGGACACACACACACACACACACACACACACCACAATGACTATAATTCACTTACAAAAAAGCTGAAATTAAAGGGGTGGATTCACCAGTCCCACAGGGCTGTGTCCAGGCGTTCACTGTCACGCACACACTTGGTGACCTGCACCTTTAACTCTCATGTGGGGCTCATAGTCTGACGAGGTGACTCAACAAGGGCTCACCCACAGGGAGACACCTTCTGAACACAAGTGTTGGGGAAAATTAAAGTTGTAACCAATAAATGTTTTACTTATTTATTTATACTTATTTATAATAATCCTAATAATAATAATAAAAATAATAAAACAATATTATTCTTTTTTTATAATTATTATTATTATCATTATTTTGTTATTATTATTATTATTATTATTATGACAGGACATGCAGGCATCGACTAGGTATACGCGTCCAATAACAGGTATATAAGGAACAATACTTATTTATTTAGTTATATATATATATATATATATATATATATATATATATATATATATATATATATATATATATATATATATATATATATATATATATATATATACACTTATATAAGTATTTTTTGATGATAGTTATAGTTTTGAGATAAGTTCGGGTCCATACTTGTCGGCGACCCGCTCCCGCTGCCCTTGCCCTGCTTCGACTTGCTCCTCTTGATGCTGTGCACCTGGTCCAGGACCCGCTGCTGGCCCGTCCGCAGCCGGTGGTCCGAGGGCAGCGCCAGCGACGTGTCCTCGGTGGTGGCGGCGGTGGACGTCGCCGAGCGCAGCGGATCCGCCATGAGAAAGATCCACAAGAGAGAGAGGAGACGTTATCGGGTCGGGTCGGGTCGGGTCGGGTCCCCTGTGTGTTTAGTGCAGACTAGAGTCCAGGTTGAAGGCTGAGATCTGGGCGACCGCAACGGGGAAATTGTTTTCTCTCTCTCTCTCTCTCTCTCTCTCTCTCTGTCTCTCGGCACTGGCAGCAGCCTGGAGGAGGAGGGAGACGAGGAGGAGGAGGAGGAGGAGAAGTTGGCCCGCCCAGAGGGACCGCACCCTGACGGGGGTGGGAGTGTTCACATGCAGGTGCAGAATGACACAAGCAGGCCCCGCAGCAGGCAGCAGGCAACAAACCAGCAAACCAGCAGACAGCTAAGGGCCACACACACTAGTAGTGGTGATCCTAGACTCTGGGTGGGGGGGAGCAATCACAAGCACAAACCCCATATGTCATAATTACCATGCACACACACACACACACACACACACACACACACACACACGAATATTACGTGACCTCCACTGGAGGTTTGGTCCTGACCTCCGCCAAGGTCATTTTGCATTTTGCAGAATATTCGCCAATATTATTTGCAGAACAAAGGAGGAGAAACATGTAAATATGTAACAGATATGGGATTTCAGAAGCTCCTTTTCACAAATTTGTTTGGGGTGGGGGGGCCCTAACGTTTGGTGCCTGGTTGCGCCGCTGGACACACACACTTCACTTCGCTGCTATTACAGTAGGTCGTCTAAGCCTACATTTAAAAAATAAATAAAATAAAAGGTTCAGACAGGCCTACATGACAACACAATAGGCTGCAGTTCAAGATAGCTGCCAAGCAACGGCTGTAATTGCTTTTCTAATCTCCAACGTGTGAACTCCCTCGCGGGCCCACCCATGCCAGCCAGTCGCCTCGCCTCCTGTTGACTCCTTTGTCTGGATCCGAAGTTGGGGAAGGAAGCGAGACACAAGACAGGGCACGTTACGATTAGTATGACTACGTGATGAGAGTGAGAGAGAGAAGGAGCGTGCAAATAATTTAGGATCATTAAAATGGTGGATTGTAGAGCGCACTAGATGTGCAACATTAGATGTGTGCTTGTTGTTGTTTTGTCTAACCGGGGCTTTGGCATGGCCGGTTAATGAGCTGCAGACGTGTCACCGCCACACCCTGGTTCAGCACAAGTCAATAAATATAGGCGTGGTGCGGTGTCTTTCGTAGGCCGCAGCCTTATTGGCCTGCTAGCTGGTGTGATTTGACACTGATAGGCCAGAGCAAATGTTGCTGCACTCAGTGATAAACTTTGCAGCTCTTGCAACGAGCTTGCGAGAGTGGCAATGGGGCATGTCAAACATTTGCGTTTGCGCCATAGCTCATATAGGCCAAAAGGCTCGTTTGGTTAATTGACACACACACACACACACACACACACACACACACACGCAAGCCATACGACACGATTAGATAACACAGACAGACATGTTCAGGTGTCAGGGGACAAAGCATGGAACCAGTGAATGTTTAAATGTTTAATCAGCCCTCAATTCTGTCACTCGCCTGATTTATGTTTTTCTGAGTCATGCTTAAACACAGAACAGTTACATTTTACTTGACCACCCCCCCTCAACCACACACACTCACACACACCCCTAACACTTTCTTTGATATGACAGCAAACATGTCGATGCAACTGCACCAACACACCCTTCCCCGGGGCATTGTGTGTGCGGTCTCGGTAACAATGTTATTATTGTCATTATATTATTACAACCCTGGTGTGCCGCGCTCTCTCATGTGGGGTGCTTGGTATGAGTTTCAGTTTTAAGTGCCAAATCAAATCCAGATCGAGTCTTACTCTTCATGTGAGGGGTGGGGTGGGGGTGACAGCCTGTCAGGGAGTGTGTGTCATTCACATTAGTGTGTGTGTGTGTGTGTGTGCAGAGCAACTTATAAAAAAAGAACCGTTTGCAAACCAAGATGAAATCACTCAGAACATTTCTACATTTCAGCATTCTTTTGAAATAGGGGGCGCATAAATACACAATTTGAAGTTGAAGTATTTGTATAAAGTTCCCCTTTATAACCACTGTGTGTGTGTGTGTAAATATTGTGTGCTTAAGACACGTTCCTATATGCTAAAGAAATACAGCCGAGGTCAATTCACATCTCTCTCTCTCTCTGTTGTCAACATTAGTAACACAATTCACCTAATTATACATAACATGTATTGCTCCCCCTGGCACCTTAAAAGGAGTTCATAGCAGAATCACTTTAAGTTGTAAAGATAGTGCTACCATATCTTTTGGCCCACAGATGAGAAGATAATTCTTTTGGATAGATGTTGACCTTTCACCTTCGGGGAAAAACTGACCACCACACCAAATTAAATTGCTCAGCCAGGCTGTAGTGAACCCGATGAATCGTAGCAGGACACACCCATCATGAAACTTCTTTTCCAAGGAATCCATAAAGATAAACTGGTGTGAGATCTAGACAGTGTCGTAAAATCATGAAATTATGTAATTAAGGGAAAGACATTTCCTGAAGGTATTGCTCCGTCGCTCACTTCCTCCAATCATCAAGTATCAACGATTGCTATGGCAACGACCACGATCAGAAATGGTAAATAAATTCCATTTATTGCATTATAACATGCTATTGGCGTTTCACTCTTCATTGTCTATGGGCTGTTTGTGCGACCTTTGGGTTTTACCAAACGAATGGCCTGCATGCTAGTGGGTGTAGTGAGTAAATAACTCATTTATATATATATATTAACTCATTCATATATATAGATTTTCCCTTATATAGCGGTAGCTACATTAATGTATTAAACCCTGAACTATTTCAGGCGTAGTCCCCTCGTCAATATAATTCACATTGATACAAGCATGTGTGCACCCCATTGATCAATGTGATATACGTTTTAATTCAAATAAAAGAGCTAGGATAGAAAGACATGTTTCCTAACAAATAAAGGGAAATGGAAGGAGCGCTGCCCCTGGTCACCACTGATTATAATAACTAATATAACAAAACTAAATTAGGTGCACTCACAAATTCAGACCAATTCCTACTAAAGCTCATGTTTCGGTTTCATAGCTTTATAAATAGATCGTATATGTAATGGCTTACTCTATATACGGCGCAACAGCACCTTCTGGTGGCACAACATGTTACTGCAGAACCCATAAACTGGGACTTTATAATGTAAGGGACAATAGTTTTCAATATTTTTGCATGAATTCATATTTGTTGTGCTTCTATCTGAATTCGTGGCTGAATGACAGAGGAGTGACAGATGTCAACAATGCTGCCCTGTAGAAGACATTTTAATACACCATTTATATAGTAAAATCGATTTAAATTCTCCAGACAGACGTGACAAGAGGCCAATGTCATGGCAAGTAAAAGGCGACAAAATCGTGAAGGTGTCATTTTCAAAGCCCACTAATAATAATACTGGTTAAAGGGTAAATGCCACATAAATACAAAAAAAATTACAAAAGTCCTTTTACATTTGAATACCTTTTCCCCAAGGGACCAATCTGATTCCGTTCATATATATATAGGGCTCGACCTTTCCCATATGCGGGTAAAAAAAATAAAATAAAGTTACAATCTAATGATCTGTAGGCACAATGTGATTTTTATTTTATACAGCGTTGAGACTACAGATTGCACCGAGCAGACTTGACCGGAGGAGTGATTAGGTAGAGTCAAATTACTGCAGACAAAACCACCTATACCGTTACAGTGCGATATGTTCTGATGGAAAGTCTTATTTTGTTGTTGTTGTTGTAGTTGTTGCCAGGGGCTGCTATTATTATGCCCCCGTATCGCTTTGTGGACGAGCAGCAATTTCAGCCATGACTTAATGCAGTTTGAAACAGAGATCTTATCTATGAACGACACCCCTTAACATCCATCATATACAATCTCAAGTCAAATCATTGTCAACATAAACAAAATACGAGTGCCTGTATGAGAAAAAGAAAAAAAATGGCTAAAATTAAAAAAAAGCCTAGGCTGACAAAACACATTTTTTTCTTTACAGTTAGGCGTAATTATAGATCGTAATCAATGCACAAAACAAAACACCAAAGAAACATACCGGTATGCAAATAGCGTTTTTGTTATTCCTTAGTGTTGTCATGGAGATATGTACACCAGTGCACTTTAGTGGTGACCGTACTGTTGGTCTGTGCCTCGATGTCTTGCATACGTTATAAAAAGAAAAGAAAAAAGGAAAAGAAAAAAAAGCCAAAATACACAACAATCTTGTTTTTGTTGTTGTTTGCTGCTGCGACACTTCAAGCCGTGTTAATAAAATACAAAAAACAAAAACAACAAGATAATTCACCTATACAAAACGAGTCAGTTTATCTCAATTTGGCTTTACGAACAGTACCGTTTAAAGAGTGTAGTGTTTTACGTCCATAATAACATCAGTGCTCCTACGGTTAAGGCTTGAGTGAACCATTAACACAATTCTGATTTTCCCAACCCGTGTGGAGGTAGAAATACTGCATGAAAACGACAGAACAGCAAGGGGGAGGGGGGCCGGGGGGGGGGGTAGGGGGGGGCAAGGCCTCTGGTGCTACCCACATGTGAAAAACATGAAGTGGGTGAGAAATATGATGTGGCGGTTATGATTATGACGAGATGACCTCTTTGGGCACCGCGTGTTTGATTCTGTTAAAAAGAAGATCGATTAAATATTTCCACCATATACCCAAAAAAACCACATTATCCGTGCGGTCTGTATCATATTTCTTTTCTCTTTTTAAAATAAGGATTTATTTTTCCAGTCCGCATCTCCTCAGAACAGACTCGCCTGTTGCCTTAAAAAAACGGTTGCCGATTTATTTACCCTGTTTTAGATTCATCGTTTTGCGTTCTCACCGTGTTACCAAAATAAAAAGTTGCTAGTCCGACATTTATTCCCCAAGTTCTCCATTCTTAAAATATAGGGAAAAATGAAAAAGGCCATCAAAAATCAGTTTTGTCCATGGTTCAGCGTAAATTAAAATGCCACCATTTTACATTTAAAGATGCTAAAACCAGTTTGTGTTCCAATGGAGATGGAAGTTGATATGGCTGAGGGTGGGGTGGGGGGGGGGGGTCTATTGTAGTTATTAATGGTACGTGAGCACTGTGTGCGGGAGTATGCGTATGCATGTGTGTGTGTATGTAGTGCATGTACAAGTAGTGTTATCCTACAAGACGAGCGTCCAAAGAGAGCCAGAGTCAGAGCTGGAGCGAGGGGGGGGGGGGTGTCTCTCGCCGTAGACGGTAACGCGTGTGTGTGTGTGTGAGGGGGGGTGGGGGATGGTGGGGGGTGGGTGGGCAGTGCTAATCCTTGACTAGCCGGTAAACGTGGTACTGGGCTCCGTGCTCGCTGGTGGAGACCTCGAAAACAAAGGCGATGCACAGCAACGTCTCCTGAGTCTCTCTGTTGGACACCACCTGGTGGACACACACGGACACACACACACAATGACGTGCCAGACACAGACATTTATTATGGGCAACTTGTTTGTTGTTGTTGCATTTTGATTCCTGTCTGTCGATGTGTCTATCTATGTGTCTCTGTCTGTCTATCTATGTGTCTGTCTGTCTGTCTATGTATCTGTCTGTCTATGTATCTGTCTATGTGTCTATGTGTCTGTGTGTCTGTCTATGTGTCTATCTATGTGTCTTATCTATGTGTCTGTCTATGTGTCTGTCTATGTGTCTGTCTATCTATGTGTCTATCTATGTGTCTGTCTGTCTGTCTGTCTATCTATGTGTCTATCTATGTGTCTGTCTATGTGTCTGTCTGTCTGTCTATGTGTCTGTCTGTCTGTCTATGTGTCTGTCTGTCTGTCTATGTGTCTGTCTGTGTGTCTGTCTATGTGTCTGTCTGTCTTGTCTGTCTATGTGTCTGTCTGTCTATGTGTCTGTCTGTCTATGTGTCTGTCTGTCTATGTGTCTGTCTGTCTATGTGTCTGTCTGTCTGTGTGTGTGTGTGTGTGTGTCCGTCTCTCTGTCTGTCTGTGTGTTGCCTTGCCTGCAGGATGGTGAAGTTCTCCAGCACGCTGTTCATCATGTACTTCTCTGGCAGCTGCTTGAGTTTGTGGATGAAGTTGATCATGTATTCACACATGGGCGAGCGGTGGATGCGGAACATACACTTCCCGCCTTCCACCTGTGCATATTCAGTCTAGACAGGGGGGGAAAGAGAACACACACACACACACACCACACACACACACACACACACACACACACACACACACACACACACACACACACACACACACACACACACACACACACACACACACACACACACACACACACACACACACACAAATTATCACCCTCTGAGGATTATAAGTACCAGACATCCATAACTATGTACGTTACACACACACAGAAGGAATGTGTCATGGTGTGAGAACACAACAAACTGGAACATACCACAATTATGGAACGAGTTTGTGAGTCATTCGGTTTGGTGTGAAACCTTTAGTGTCATTATGGCTCTGGTTCGCGTTAGCTTGGCTGCTCTGGTCAATTCAAAAAGGTTCTCTATGGCACAATGCAAAGTCTTGATCGATCAATGTGCAGTTACACAGCTGGGCACCAATTGATCCTATTCGATCAGTTATGAGAATGAAAGTCCTCATCATATGATGCGCTTTCCCTTTCCCATACACTGATCTATTTCTGGCCGGCTGCCACAATATCATTGATTGGCACATATTGATTTTCTATTATTTGACTATCCAAGTAGTAAATAGCCTACGCGGTTGTGCAGTCATGCATTGTTGTTGTTGTTGAGGCAGTATCAAAGCTGTTCACCAACGTTTAGTAGGCGGAGTTCCCCGCGCGTTCGACAAGTTCTACAATAATTACCGTGCGCCATAGATGTCCTGACATCAAAACTGAAAGTGAAATGCTTGATAGCAACATAGCGCTGCTGTGGTGGTGGAGCTTGATTGAACATTTAGAGATATTAACAGATATTCAAACTCTGAATTAGCCATGTGATGCGGTGAACTAAAGATGCAATCACCCGTATGATTCCCACAGTTCAACATTTCCCCAATAGATATAACATTATGTGCATTCTCCTTCCAAGACAAAAAACAGAGTCCATGACCAAAGTCGTGCCGCTCACCTCCACCTTCTCCACCACCTGCTTGCCGAAGGAGCAGACCTTGGTGGAGACGCTGATGGTGGTGTTGTCGGAGCCGCTGTACTGGCTGCTCACGCCGTAGAACACTGCGGAGCCCTCGTCGCTGTCCGGACTCAGGTCCGCCTGCGGGTGGAGGTGGAGGGGAGAATATAAGAGATCACTATCGTTGACTAGGAGGACATTAGCAGGGGCTTCCATCCAATGTGACTTACAGTGAACACAGATATAGGTTGTTAAGGGACGGCAGTAGTATGAGCGGTTGTCTGGCAACCGGAAGTTTGCTGGTTCGATCCCCAGGCTCCGCCTAGCTAAGTGTCCAGGTGTCCCTGAGCAACACGCCTAACCCTAACCGCTCTTGACATGTTGGCTGTTACCTTTGTATGGTTGGTGTATGTGAGGCAATACTGTAAAGCGCTTTGGATAAAAGCGCTATATAGTTTGCCATTGCATGGGGGGCGCGAACACATGCCATGTTAAACACGTCATTGCAAACGTCAAGGTTTAAGCGGACAAAAATAAAATGAATCTCTTCATGGATTCTTAGTTCAGTCTCTGGAAGACCACAGTGACCGCGTTATATAACCGTTATATATATGCATTTAATTCTATAATTTTTTTTATATCCTTGACAAGATGAAAGCCTCGTCACCACCGACACCTACAGAGCTCCACCACCTACACAGCAGCAGGAGTTAACTGGGCTTAATGTGCAGCCCGTACACCACCAAACGCCTGCCGGGTCTCATGCAAGCGGTGTGAGTCTGTAATCTGTTACCTGGAAGGCATCAGGCAAAGGGAGAGGACTAAAGTGGGCGTGTTGCTGTCATATTGCTGTGGACACGCAGTTTGCACACTTAAACATTTCAGGGTGCACCACATGTGATCTATTGCCACACAATCCCTCAGTTCACACACAGCAAGGTGAGGCTTACACCGGTTTAACTCTATGCAAACAGAGTGTACCAGTATTTGCCATGAAGAGATTGAAAGCCTATTGCTGACATCAGCAACTTGTGCTGATGCTAAACACAACTTTTATTGCATTAGAAATATGCAACATATATAAACTTATGTTTGTTTAGAAACAGATTCTCTTCAGTGAAAAGACATTGATGGGCTGTGTGGTATTAAAGGTATTGTGGTCCCATGAGTGTCGATGATATTTTGCATTGCACTAGTAAGGTACCCAATTTATGCCATGCAAACAATTGACTCTCAGCCATTTAATTTGGCAACATAACTGGAATCAAAGTCAAATCTAGACATTAACAATTAGTTTCACCTCCATGTTCACTAGAGAAAAAACAATCCAACCAGCTCTGCTATTGGTTGCGTTTGGTGTAGTGTGACCGCACAGTAAAGTCATTATGTTTGGACGCATGCCCGCCATCTGATGGTCAACTGCAGCACCAACTCCGACCCCCTGCAGAAAGCAATGAAGGGGGGGGGGGGGGGCTTTGGTGCTGCCTGTATGCGCCAGAGGATGGACGAGTGAGTGAGTGAGTGAGTGAATGAGCGAGTGAGTGGGTGGATGAGAGACGAGACGAAAGATGGAGTGAGGCGCGGGAGCCCACGTACCCAGAACTTGACCAGGAAGAAGGCGTCTTGCGGCCCCTTCTCGTAGAGCTCCTTCAAGCCTCCCTTCTTTTCGGGGAACTTGTCGTAGATTTGCCGCACGTCCACCGACTCCAACTCGGGGTCGCTGTAGCTCGGGTTCGACTGGCCGATGTGCACGAAAAGGTGTTTATGCTGGAAATCAAGCGCATTTGAAAGCTATTATTCAATCGAATGAGTCATAATCACTGGGAGTAAATAATAAGGTGTGATTTCATATGCAAAACTCTTTCGACATAATGTGACCAGGACACAAATAACAACCTCTTCTACAATACATGACATTCCTCTCCATAACTAGGTCGTAACAATGGCCATATTGCCTCTACAAGGCGTAGGGTGCCGGTGGCTGCGTACCGTGTCCGAGTCCCTCTGGGTCTCCATGAAGGCGGAGTACTCCAGGAGCCGTAGTTTCTCCGAGGCGATGGTTCGGTTCAGCCACACTGGCGCCGCGATGGCCACGGGCCGCGGGACCGGCAGAGGCTCGTAACCTGGCGGCGGGCAGTCCAAACACAAACGTTGTTCGATAAAAGTTTGAATTATGTACATTTAAGTGAAGTCATTTAAGCTCGAGGAACGTTAGAATTGGCCTCATTTACAGAGGATGAGCCAGGGGCTGGACCGTAACACATCGACTCTTGTGTTCAGTTGTCCGATTGGCTGAAGCGAAAAATAGATCTCTCTAATGTAACGTTATGAGAAAAGATGTGTCAGGTTCTGTATTGCGGGTGCGTTGCTTTTCCAAATGTGATCTCTAATGTAACGTTATCTGCAAATAAACAGCATAGCCTACTGTAGCGCTGAAGCACGGCTTTTACACATTCTTATTTGCCTTACAATGTCCCTCCGACCTCTTAATACTGGCCAATTGCCAGGCAAAACGAAAGGCAATAAAATGAAACTGAAACCAAACGGACGATGAAAGACCAGCGCTGCAGGCCTACGAAAAGAAACGAAAAGGAAAGGAAATTCCTACAGAGTTTACAAAGGTATGACCAGGAGAAGGACCAGGGTTTCCCAATGGTGGTCCCTACCGCCATTGCTAAATGATCGACCGGCCTCTTCAAACAATTTACGTTTTCACAATATGACGACAGGCAAGTGGCTGAAAACGCTTAATGTCAAGCCCTGATGCTGAATCCTGACGTCTCAAGCATGATAATTACATGTCTGCAATCAATAAAGTACCACCTTATAGGATTATACATGTTTGATAGCTAGTATCAGCACTGCTGTGTGTGTGTGTGTGTGTGTGCGTGCGTGCGTGCGTGCGTGCGTGCATGCGTGCGTGCGTGCGTGCGCGTGTACTCACTGATGGGAGCTGGGACAGAGGCTGGTATTGTGTACGGAGGCTGTGCAAAAGGCTTGATGCTGGGAGAAAAATAAAAAGTATAAATATTAAAGACCACATTGGCTATCAGTGGCTATCATTCAATACTAGTCGTTGAATGACAACAAGCTGATCCAAGGATACTTACTCCTGAGAATGGCCGGGCTGTCCTGGGATTGGACCGGGCCAAAACTGGACCAGGGACAAGTGGAAGGACATTGGTCATCGATGGTTGATTGGTTTGATTGTGTGTGTGTGTATCTGGTTTGAGTGTGTATATATTTATGTTTGACTGAGTGAGTGAGCGAGTGTGTGTGGCTGTGCGTGTGTCCTACCCTGATGGGTGGAGTGTGTATGCGTGCGTGCGTGTGAGTGTGTGCGTGTCCCCTACCCTGACGGGCGGAGGGAACGCCGTCTGCGCTTTTAGTACGCTTGCGGAGACGATCTGGGCCGACGACAGGTTGGCAACAGTCTGCAAGGCCTTGTCCTTGGACGCTTGGTCCTAATCAGAGAGAGCGCGGGAGAGAGACAGGGACAGAATATAGAGATTAAAAATTACTCTAGTGTGAATTCCAAAATACCAAAAATGTGATTAACAATTCAACGGGCAGGCAGCCAGAAATTCCTTCGACTTCAGCGCTCACATCAAAAGAGCAAACCAACATAGTTAGTGTGTGGAGGAGTGGGGGGGGGTGGAGGGGGGCTAGTTTCCATTTGTGTCGTTAACTTTCGGCGCTTAATGCAGGAATTCCAAGAGACACACACTGCATAGAGATTAGCGCGTTTGAGCTTAAAGGTCATATTTAAGGGGTCTTTGCATGCTAAGGCCCACGGGCGTCATTCTCACTTACAGTCGGAGCCACAGGTTAAGCCAAGGTTGATGGCCTCAACATTTTTACAAAGTATCCGCATTCATGTACAGTACATGAAACGCCACTATGTATATATAGACTATATGACTACAGGGTCATGTGATGAGATGGACGGACTTATTAAAGAATACTATATCTTCTTCTCCTTTGCAAGTGGAGTGAAAAATTTGTTTTTACGTGAAAATGTGGCAGACAACCATCACATAAACACTTTACTAGATAAAACCACATAGACGGATAGTCCAGCATGGCAATATAATATTAAGATAATATTCAGAAAATATAATGTGACAAAATATCCAATAAAATTATGGCGGTTCAACTGTCTCTTCCATGACCAACAATGCTCTGACTGGCGCCAACACTATGGATGCGCGTTTTGCTCTTTTGGTGTAAAAGCACTCAAACCGTGAAGATATCATAGAGCTGAGCGGGAAGAGGGGAGGGAGGGGGACAAGGGGGACGGGGGACAAGGGAGACAAGGGGGACGGGGACAAAGCGTTGAAAAGCCAAGGCAAGAAATCCACAAGCTAACATTCTATTAGGGAGGGAAGAAACTGAGCCATCGCAGACAGACTTCCACTACGCTAATGTTACTTGAACGCGATAAAAAAGGAGGGAGGGGGGGTGTTGGGAGTTTGTGAGGTGTGGGGGGGGGGGAGAAGGGGGAGGGGCACTGCATTGCTGCCTACAGCGATGAATACGATTGCCAACCACTAAGCACAAAGCCTGAAGCAGAGAACTGATTGGAACCACAACTTACCACGTTCATGGCCTAAGGCAAAGGAGATACACAACATTAATGTACTTCACATGGATGTATTACATATACAAAAGGTAAACCCGCCATTAATAATAAGGTACAAATACTGCATGCCGTATGTAAAGCTACTAAAATGACCAATGACTAAACCTCCGAATACTCCCACAGCAGATTACGTCATATTACACTGGAACTTCGTACTAATGAGTGTCCACACAGTGGGTGTGACACACATTGGCGTCAGTTATACACTGACAGTACAGACAGTTCTCGCTGGCAACACATTAATAAACACATAAAAACACACAAACTAGGGATGTGCATCGCTCCTTTCAAGCAAGGTTCGACAGTCATCTGGATGCACGCGCGTCTAACCCTACCGCAACAATACTTTGTGTTCGAAATGATTCGATAACCCATGGGATTTGGTTCGATTCGATAAAAGTACAGTATATTTGTTACATTTACAGATTTACAGTTCCCAAAGGTGAGTATCGAGTACTCATCTTTGGGTACTTGCCGATACCGTGTACTACCTATAAGATTACTTTGAATAATAAATGCAATTTACGGTCACAACAATAAATGTGCTGGTACATTTGGCGAGTAAGAAACTTGAAAATATAAGCCACGAAATAAAATGACAGAAAACATGAAATACGTAACAAAGGACATTATACTTAAGACTTATGGAAATGATATTCTTTTTATAGGAAACAAGTTCAGAGCAGTAACTCTTAATTCATTGATCAAACAAATAAAGATAAACGGTAAATTAATCTGAACGTACAATGTGTCATTATAGGATGACTGCAAAATGATCCTAGATCAAAGTTGTGGTGGTGCTTGCCCTGGGTTTGTAGATAAGTGAAACAGCAGCGTGTTACAGTAATGTTATGATAAATGTCTGGAAAACAACCTTGCATGAACAAGGATACGTTTGGCTGGCGTTGTTAACCGGTCGTACAGCACCGAAATATGGTCCCTTCTGCTGCCTGGACGCAGAGCGGTGGGTACAATGTGAGAAGATAGGCACCGCCAAACTACATGTCGAGTTGTGAACTATTGCATAACCCGGTCGAATGCGTGAAAAATTATTGAAAAACATCTGTGTCTGTGTTAAAATTGAGTTAATTGTGTGAAAATGTTTTTCACACAATTCTGCACTCTGTCTGGAACAGAGTGCAGAAGATGATTTGTACGGCAGTTTCTGCGTGCGTTGGCCAGTTAGTTACACAGCACAATACAAAAAAAAGTAATTATTTGCGATTTGTAACGTTTGAAATCAATTTTCAGACAACTATCAACCGATGCACTCATGTGGTAAACATCCAAATCGGGGACCGATGCATATCGGTGAATCCCTAATTAGAACACAGCATTTCATATCAAGAGAAATCAGAGTGAAACTAGATGAATGAGAGAAGACAGAAATGCATGTGTGGGAAAGAAAGGCCTGTCTGTGCATCTCCGTCTATCTGTTTGTTTGTTTGTATCGGCGTATGTATGAACTGAAGCGCATGCAGACAGCCGACATTCAGGTTGCGGCTCCAGCCCGAGCCCTCTGTCCTGGGACACTTCCCTGCGTTACGTAGTCCACCAGAGTCCCCACGTCTCAGCCATGCAATAAAGCAGTCCTCCTGACAGCCAAACACACAGCGAGACACACACATCCCACCGCAGCTAAACAAGGGACCGTGAGCAGGGGAGGGGGGGCGACTATGGGGACACCCTTCTGCACTATTGCTTCACCACCAAGCCAAGACCTTTCGAGAACACCGAGCTAAAAGCCGTACCTAGCTGCTGGGGGCACTCATGGACGCAATAAAAGGACAGTAGTCATGCATTTGTTTTACAATGTGACTAAAGCCAAGCGGAGGACTGCCCCAAACTTTGCATTCTGCCAGTCAAAAGTGACATGCAGGGCCATCAGAGACACCGTGCAAAAAAGAAAAAGCATAGTCAGCTTTTATTTGACAGCTGTTTTGCTCATATGTACTCTATTGTACAGAAACGGAGCAACTGCAAGACAAACAACATCTATTATTGTTCCAAAATATTTTATATTAACCACACTAAGGAGTGCACAAACAAAAGACACTCCTGTTTACAAAGCAATGCAAATCCACAGCACGTCTCCCTCGGCTAACGTTACAGTTTTGGCGCTTATGAGACACCACGTTAATCGCTTGATCAGTTTTAACAACCAAAATCAAGAGGCCCAGTGTTTCTGTGGAGATTATGTGGAGGGGGCGGGGGGTGGAGGTGTTAGGCTGGATCATTTGGCCTACGGGGGGGGCGGATCAGCGGACAGCAGTGGGTCAGCAGCACGGCGGGGGTTAGCTCAGCAAAGCAAAGCGGTGTACCTTGAGCTTAGACTGAATCTCACGAGACTTTCTCCTGGCCAAGACCTGCAGGTGACTAGAGACCTGCCGGAAGACAGGTGGAAGGGAAAGGCGGGAGGAAAGGCAGAAAGGAAGAAGAAGAAGAAGAAGAAGAAGAAGAAGAAGAAGAAGGAAAAGGAAGAGGAGACAGGTGTGACTACAGAGGGAGGAGCAGAGGCATGCGCCGGCCGGCCGGCACCCACCTTGATGCCCGCCTGGTATTCTCGTACCCTCTTGCGTGCCAGAACCTGAATGTGACTAGAGACCTGGAGTGCAGGGAGCGACCGGGGTTATCCATAAAAACATCTGTCATCCATATGAACAGATTATCCATATATAGACAGGTTATCTATGTAAACAGTCATCCACATAAACAGGTTGTCCATAACAGTCATCCATAGACAATTATCAATATAAACATCCATATAAATCACATCAGTCATCCATGTAAACAATTACACATACATAAATTCATTGACAAGCATGACAACACACATGCAGTGCTTTTGGATGTTAATATGCAACCTTTTATGTTATGCAAGACCACTTCTGAACTTATGTCGTCGTCGTACCTGTTTGCGTGTGCGTGTCTTCCCGGTGCGTAGCTTGATATATCGAGCTATGAGCTCGTTGCGACCTGCGAAGAGACAAGAGAGTCCATAAACGGGGTTAGAAGAGCGATACAGCAGGCAGAGGGGTGGGTGATGCAGGTCATACAGTGATGGTCACATCTGCCTGCTCCACAGGTGACCAACTCAGAGTCAAACTCAAACTCATTGATTGAACAAGCCGGAAAAAAGCTCATCCGAGAGAACAACAGGTTTTTGTTTTCCGCCAAAAATATGTTTGCACTGCAGTGCGTTTTTTGGAACACGTCTTACAGTTAAAATGGGGTTTGCTCAGAACTTGTGAGTTTACGCAGCGGCATCATGTCCAACTGCACATTTCCACGCTTCTGAGCTCCAGGCCTTGTTTATCCAAGCATGATTAATGCTCAGCAAGTACGACCAAATACAGTGCTAAGTGCAAGAGGGGGGAAAATGTCAGGTCATTCTACGATGAACACAGTACTAATGTGTGTCCCAATACCTTAGTGAATAACACAGAGAAAAACAGATTCAGAATGAGGAGAAAAAGTCATTCGATCAGTAACACACACACTTAATTTCCAGGAAGTAAAAGGCAGTAAGGAAGGGAGTCACTTGGGTCAAATCATGGCAGAGTCACCCCACGCCCCCCTCTTCCCTTCCCACCCAAAACATCAAATGTTTAAAGAGGGAACTGACTCAGAGATAGCCCATTCAGCTCCCATTCCCAGAACTACAAAAACATCCCAGTCCTGTCACACACACACACACACACACACACACACACACACACACACACACACACACACACACACACACACACACACACACACACACACACACACACACACACACACACACCACACACACACACACACACACACACACACACACACACACACACCACTTCCCTCCCACCTCGAAGGAAGGGGAGGGAAAAACAAACAAAAAAAAAGTTCAGAAGAAGAAAAGTTGAAACACAACACACCCCCCGGGGGGCCCAGTTCTGTCGTCTGTCGCTGCTTCTGTTCATATGGAGAAGAGGAAAACGTACAAGTGACCTCTCTATTTTATTTGGGTGCAGGGCGGAAGGGGAGAGGAGGGAGAGAGCAGAGAGGGGGGAGGAGAGGGGAGACGGCGATGCTGATGAGTCTGCTGATCTGGAGCGTGCTCGCCGGGCGATGTCATCCTCCGCAAGGAGAGATGACTTCACATGACTTACGAGGAGGGCATCTCCTAATTCAACCGGGCAGCGCTGGAGCGAGGGGGGCCGAGTGCGGTGGTGGGCTGTGGGCTCAGCACGTTACTGCGTTCACACACATTTTAGAGAGTGTGTGTGTGTGTGTGTGTCTCATATGGGGGGGGGGGGCGTGGGTGGTGGCAACTTCCAGGAAAAAAAATTGCCACAACACTGAAACAAACCTTTCGTCGCTAAGGATCACATATCCTGTGGGGGGGGGGGGGGGGGCCAGTGACACACACACACACACGCACACACACACACACACACACACACACAAACCAATTCACACAGGCTGCTGAACACAGGAATGCCAACCCTTTAGCCAAGGAAGGAATGCCGGGAATGTTGGACCAGGGCCAACATACTTGCAGCTAGGATGGCAAAGAAGCACACCTAAACACGACAGCACACTTCACAAATGGCCTCATGGCGGACCTCCAAACACACACACACACACACACACACACACACACACCACACACACACACACACACACACACACAACACACACACACACACACACACACACACACACACACACACACACACACACACACACACACACACACACATCTAAAGACTTGCGCATGTGTGGAAGCGGACCACCAGGCATTACTGTGGTCCGGTCTTACTGGCGATGACCTTAGCCACCGGCAACACCTGACTTCCCAGGACCCCCACTGCCCGGCACTCCTTTGCGTGAAGCAGTCACCTGATACAGAGTCCCCTTAAACTTGCCATGACACCTCGCTCGGTTCAGTGACCCTCCCACCCCCACCACCAGTGCATACTGCCTGGCCTCTACCCTTACAGACATTGGCCCCGTTCCTGAATAACAGCTGGCAGCTCCCGAGGCCGGGGGATAAATTGAATTTAGTGCTTCCAAAAATACATCCCTGGAATGAGATCACTTAAGAAGTCTCCAAATATGCAGTAGATTTAATGCATGTGTGAATGTCATTCTGTGGGCGAGATAAATATATATGTGTGATTGTGTGTTTATTGGCTGATATTCTTTCTTGATCTTGTCATTTCATAAGATTCGCTTTACTGCCATAACACTTATTCCTGAAATGTAATATTTTCTTTCAACCTGGAGATACAAATTACTAAAACAGAGTTTGCAATAGAAGGTAACCGTTTTGGCCAGCTATGAATTACTGCAGAAAAATGTCAAACCATGTCAAAGATTTGCGGTGCAAATCTTTGAGGCCTCTATAGTAATAGTAGGGCAATAGTAGTCTATAGTAGTAGCAGCACGATTTTGGCCTCAGCAATTAAGCATTAGTGAAATATTAATAGAATGATAATCTGTGCTGCATCTTATGCATGAATTGTGCTATATAAATGTAATATTTATTATTATTATTATTAATCCCAATTCATAAAACCCATGCCCCCGGAAACTATATTTCCCAGTTCGCTCCCCTCACCTGGCCGTTTTTCACCTCTAGTTTCACCTCTAGTTTGTCGTGTAGTGGAGAGCAGCTTTTAGGGCACTTTCACACCTATAGTTCTGTATACTTTGTCCGATTCAGGGGTGAAGATGATCCCTTGTTGCATTTTCATTTGGTTCAGTACGAGTTGCGATCACACTGGACTTCAAGCGAACTAAACAAGTCTGTCACGCTGTTGAATTGGTTGCTCATCCATTGGAAAGTCTGAGGAAAACTCGCAGAACTTTAAGAACAATTTTACATTTAGGGCATTTAGCAGACGTTTTTGTCTAAAATCCACAATAAATATCCCTCATGGTACAGTAATATTTGTATAGTATAATTCCTGGGTTAATAGAGCAAGTTTGAAGCACTCATAGCTAGGTAGGTTAACCCCTTGCGGGTAAACAGCATGATAGCTAGGATAAGATGCTACACAAGCGCCGGGATGTATGAACATACAAGAAAGTGCTCGGGATCCAAGAGTGGATGGGATTCGAACCCTGGTTGGGGTGAGTGGAAGTGGGTTAGGGAGGAGGTGAGTGGGAGGGGAGCTATAGGATGGGAGCTATGCAGTGAACTCTAAATAGGAGAGTCTTAAAGTCTCTTGTGGAAGCTGGTGAGCGACTCTGCTGTCCTGACATCGACAATAACAATTCTACTACATAATAGGCTACTTTCCTATTAGCCTACATATTAATGAAAATGTACATATTACATAGTCTCAACTATGTTGTGCATTGAAAAAAGGCCTGAAAATGTTGAATATTAAAAGGATTCGAATGAATAAACTCCCAGTGTTGCTGGCAAATGGGGGGAAAAAAAACAAAATTGGAGTGTGAGCCATGAACCTAGATGAGAGAATGGTGTTTCCGACAAAAATCGGTCGTGTCATCCCTTACCATACATCTTGCCCTCGTCGGACAGGATGATCTTCCTCCGGCCACAGGGAGGGTAGATGGCCAGGGCTTCCTGAAAGCTCTGCTCGATGTCCGGGCTCCACACGCCCTCCGGGTCTCCATCCAGCCCGCGGTCCGCTGTGTCGCCCAGACCCTCCTCGTCGCCGCCATCCTCCTGCCCTCCGTCAGGGCTGCCGCGGCAACTCCACTCCGACGCAATGGTGACGGCTGCGGCCACGATGCACCTGCGTGGAGTGGGCGGCGAGGACACATCATCATCAAACGGTCAATAATCACGCTGTGCAACAATACATGTAAATGTTACATGGATTGCCTTTACATATCGCTTTTATCCAAAGCGATTTACAGTTGCCTCACATTCACCCATTTCTACACCGGCGGCTGTGTCAACCATGCAAGTTAACAACCAACATTACAGGAGCAGTTAGGGTTAGGTATCTTGCTCAGGGATACCTAACCCTCGACACAGCTAGGCGGAGCCCGGGGATCGAACCAGCAACCTTCCAGTGGCCAGACAACCGCTCTTACCTCCTGAGCTACTGCCGCCCATGTGTACTACAGGTTGGTGGTAGACCGATAGATTGGCGGCCGATCACTCGGGCCGATATATGAAAATTTTTAATAATTAGCATCAGCCAATTAAAGTGCTCACAAGTTTGAGTGAACAGGATACAACATTATGCTAATGATGTTAGTGCTCCCCCCTATTGTCAGCTTCGCAATTCTACTGGTACATATCTGCTGTATGTAACCAGATGTGCTGGATGTAACGCTACCCAAGAGAAAACAAGAGCTGGACAGAAATCTAGTCCTTTTGTGGCAGCAATAGATGCTAAAGAAAAAAAACATAATATCGGTGTATATATGGTCTGTAATATATATTGGCCATTGAAACAAAACCCTTATCGGTTGATGACTACTACTGGTAGGTAACTCTCAAAGGTAGTTCTCAAGGGGGACGTGTGGATCGGTTGAGGAAATACTAGCATCTCAATGACTCTAAGATAGGACAATGGGATAGATCTGACTCCACCATTCATTACGAAATGCATCCCCACATGTCCACGCTGTGCTTGTGTCACTTTCTAAGAGGTTACTGGTCAGGTTCTCCAGTAAATCATGACCCAGTGAGTAATAAAAAGTATTACAAGTCATAAATCATGAATAAAATAATAATTACATTTAGAGCCAGCCACATTCAGAGGCATTGACGAAATGGTTGACTTCCAGACAACTTTCACAAAGTTTGTGTTCAGCAAAAACTTCATTAGGCCTACACACACACACACACACACATCAGTTATTTGGATGTCAATGATCCATCTTGCTTTGGCCACACGAGGAAATTACACATTCTGGTATTATTGTTGAGGACGCTCCAAGAAGGGCTCCAACACAGTATGTAACATCAATGTGGTCGGGTGTTCTAATGTCTTCCAGAAGAGCGTGGCTAACTTGGACCCATCCAGGCGGGGATGTGGAACAGATCCTTGCGGTAGCTCGACTTCCTCCTGCTGCGGTGGGGCCTGGTGGTCAGTGTTCGGGAGCACAGGGCCTCCCCGGCCTCAATCACGACCGACAGAGACGTGCTGTTGCTATAGAGATTAGGCAGAACCTGGCGATTCCATTTCGAAAGAGAACAAAGCCTCAGAAAACCCCCTTTTGCCTGATATCCAAACTGTCCCAATCGCGATGATTATGCACAGGAGCAGCTGCAGATGGATGGAAGTGCATTTTGTAACAACACAAGTTTCTTTATTCATTATTTTAACCCCAACATACAGTATGTGTATGTCAAGGCTGAGGAGCAGAAATGCCCTTCTCTCTCTCCCCTTTGAATTGACATGTCCTCTACGAAGATCAGTAGATCACTGATTCTGTCACACGCCGCGTCGCCGGTTTCAATTGATCTCCCGGTGGCCAAAAGGTCATGTGTTGGAGCAGCGGGGAGCCAAACAGTCCCGGCCAGGCCAGGGCTGCGCCGGGCTAAATAAAGCCATGAGCTCAGCAAACACAGACAGCCATGCAATTTAAAAGGGTGCCTCCAGGTGCAACGGGACCAGGCTACCAATGGACAAGCCAGATATCACAACGAAAAAGACACTAATCGGTTGACAGCCCTGGCTTTTACTTGTCGTGTAACCTGATCGGCTGATATGATATACTTTTTTATTTTGTAAAAGTATATGTATATTATACACGGGCCATTGTATTGGATGTGTTGGGTTCATTCCCCCTCGTCTGGTCTCCTCAGTACACTCAAAATGGGGATATTGGTGTCCCACTTGACGATAAAAGATGAACTCGTACATATAAAGTGATCCACGCTAAAAGCCCGCAATAGAGTTTAGTGTATAAATCGTATCAAAGTATAACGCGTATTCGCAGTGTGGCTCCACAAGAGAGTTGGAGTGAACCGAATAGGCTTCGGTGTAGCAGGCCCTAGTCGCCTCTTACTTTATACTATGACTAGAACTAATAATACATAATATGAACTCAAACTAAAAGCCCGGAGAGCCTTCAAAAGTCTCATTATTTTTTACACGGCCCATATAACTCCGGATACGATGACCACGTTGAGTACGAGCAGCAGTGAATTCAGTTTAATAAAAAAAAAAAAACGAAACTCACTTTGGAGTCTCACTCTCGTGTGTGTGAGCGGAGGTTAGCTTCAGAGGCTAATAATAATAATAATAATAATAATAATAATAATAATACCTTTACAACAACAACAAAAAGAGAGGCAACTAAAAAAAGTCCTCAACAACAAACCGCCAACCCCACCGCCATTACGGGGCGGAACGATACTGCGATACAAAAGTTGTGAATCAGCGACGCGGCGGAACGATACAAAGTTGTGAATCAGCAACTGCTGCGGGGGAAAAAATGCGAAATATGACAAATATCCCGAAACTTCGCAGCGGCGGCGGTGACGACGGCGGCGGCGGCGCAGCGTTACTGTTGCTGCCGCCGCCACCGCCGCCGCTGCTGCTGCTGCACACAAACAAAGAGCCGAAGAACTCACCTTAAAAAACGGGTTTCTCCCCCCTTCTCTCCTTCTTCTTCTTCTTCTTCTCCTCCTCGGAGCAGCAGGAGAAGAGGACTCCCCTTTTTGAAAATATATATATATTAAAAATAATAATATCTCCCCCCCCCCGTGGAAAAGGGTTGTTGTTAATGTTGAAAGACTTCCGAAAACTTTGCGGAATGTAAAAAAAAAAAGGTGAAAGAGTCAGAGTACTGTAGTCATGAAATCAACAGAGACGCGGAGGAGCGCGGAGGGGGGAAAAAAAAAGAAGAAGAAGGCGTGGCTTTGGAAACACGCGCACAGAACAAAAAAAGTTTGGACTCCGCCCCCCCCCTCCCCTCCCGTGACAGACTTCGTAAAGGCGACAGTTTATTATTTGTTGATTTTGTTTGTTCTTTGGCGCCTCTTTTTATTTCTCCACCGTTTTAAGAATTAATTTGCGATAAATCGACACCCAAATGTCGAAGACAGTAGGTTTGTGTCGACCCCACACACACACACACACACTCACTCACACCCCTCCCCTCTAGCTATCTATATTCACACACGCCTTATACAGTTTGTATTATTATTATTATTATTATTATTATTATTAATTAGTTAATAATTAGTTATTATATTGTAGTGGATCTCTCATGTAGATAAACAGCCACGTGTGCTGCTAGTGGGCTACATTGTGTTTGTTTTTGGGTTTTTTTAACTTCTACATACAAATCTACGTTAAGTTAGCTAAGTAAGCTAACACACATGTTGGTTGATTTTATATTTGTAATTCTATATGATTTTCAGCCTGTTTATTTACACCTGGCATTGATGTTACAGCATAAGGTATGTTCTTTTATATAATTAGATATAATGATATATAGGATATGATGATGACGTCTATGATGATGATGATCCAAAACTTGGAAGACAATTCATACCCAACATGAAAGCTCATATATTATTGACATAAAAAATATATGTACAGCAACAGTCCGGTGGCCAGCATCACACAGAGGCATCCTGAGTTGCTGAGCCAGCAGTTCTGTTCCACCTCTGTAGTAGATGTGCTCTGAATGACGTGTGCCCTGCTGCCTCACTCACTGCTTGACGCATTCAGGCACCAAGGTTGGCTGGGGGCCCCCCACACCAACAGTGGGGGGGCCCCCAAGGGACCATCTGCTCTGGTTTTGTTTCATGACCTGACCTCGCGTGCGGGGGAACAAAAGAAAAGAAAATAGTTGAACAGACAAACTGACGAGACATATTTGATTTTATAATGCCGCTTTCTAATAGATGACAAATGGTAAATTGATTGCATTTATATATAGCGCTTTTATCCAAAGCGCTTTACATTATTGCCTCACGTTCACCTATTCATACACACATTCATACATACACCGGCGGCGGCGTCAACCATGCAAAAAGTAAAGGTGCTGCTTGCAGCTCAGGAGTAGTTGGTGGCTTGCTCAGGGACACCTCTACTTAGATAAGGGGAGCCGGGGATCGAACCAGCGACCTTCTATTACGACAAGAGTGAAGTGTGAGCTACACAAATTCAAATTATGAAATAAATAACACTTAAATAATACAATCTGTTGTCTCTGAGACCAAGCAGCCCTTAGCATTAGGCCTGATGATAGGAGAGACAGAGACAGAGAGAGAGAGTGCGCCAGAGCCTTTTCCTCTGTGTAAGCAAACACTTCCACCTCACGAGTGGATGTGAAGCTATTCACAGGCTGCGTTTCGCTGTCTAAGCTGGACGGGGCCAAGGCAAACGCTAAAGGCACGACGCACACGGGGGCTATTTGTAGGATGTCCAGGGTGAACGTGTCGTCTGCTGCCACCTGGCCAAATTATATCACAATAATGTGGCCGGCTAGCATGGTGTAGACAGGTAATGGTTGTGATCATGTCCCGTTATCAACAGGGATCAGAGAACAAAGGTGACACAGCACACAGTTTACAAAGATTTGCTTTATTGACATCAGTGACTCTAGATTGCAGTCTAGTTGAATTGTGGTTGTAGTTTAGGGCTCTGTGTCATTAGGAATTAACAAGCCTTACTGCATTGGCTGTGAACTTCTTGATTAAAGCCTGGATCACAAGGCAATTTAAATGGAAGATTTAGGAGACGGTTTTATCACTCTACAAGTCCACATAGACCCCTTAGGTTCTCTACCTGCCTGTTCTCATACTTAACAGGGAGGCATACATTAAGATAAAGCTAAGTTTACAAAATTCAAAGAAGAATATTTTGCCTAAAGCTTGTCATGTCCTTTTGGACATAGACGTGAACTAACCCCCTTTAAGTGACTTAATCAACACATCCTCCTACATATCTAATGGGAAACATTTCAGGGTTGTATAATTCCTAATATATTTTTCTATTAAAATGCAAATTACTTTAAAGTAGAAGGCCTACCTCAGAAGCTATGAACCAATCCTGAAATATTCAGAAAAGTCAGAAGTTATGAAATATTAGTTGTATGTTGTATAGATGTATATATGTTTGTTTCACACTACAGAACTTGATAACTTGGGTATTCTTAATAGCAGTACCAAAATATTCCACCAGGTGGAAACAGCGTCATTTTTCTGGAACGGATGAAAGTTTGTAAAGAGACCAAGAATGATGCAAGCCTGGTAGTCTTTCTCTTTGTCGTCACCTTTATGGTCTCCTTCAAAACAAAATGAAAGAAAGACCCTCTTTTAAAACGATGTGTGCTGAAAGGTGGTTATTCAATGGTAATTCTAAGCATTGTAAGAGCACATGGTTTACCCATGTTTGAATGTGTGCTGTTACACTTAATTTATGAAGACATAAGTGAATCCTATTCTATTTTATTTTTGATTTCCATTACATTTGTCAATTGAAATGGCTTTAAAATGGTTCTTTATAGTCTTTGGTTGGTCTCATTGGCCAGAGTCAGAAGAATTGAGTTGTGCACCATATTGCTCCAACTGTCCACATATAAGATAAGACACGGAGGACTCTTGGCTGAGATTGATCACACACACACTTTACACAAACTGAAATACTAGCCTATTTGAACTCAAAACTAGGGCATTGTGCGCTGTTAGAGATATAAATAGTGACGATAAAACATTTATACGATCGGCTGAAGAAAGCGACAGCGAAGAAAGAAAAATATTAGACTAGGACACACTAGCAGGTCTGACCATGAGAACAGAACACAGCGAGGACACAGATGTCCTTAACAAAACCCTAATGGACACTTCTCTGGGGAGTAATGGAATGAGCTTTCACCGAGTTTGGATCACATATCAAGCATTGTTTCACAACATTAACTCTGGATCTTTGGCCTCGATTTCACCACCGCACCGGCTTTCCACCCAACACGACCCCCCGATCCCCAGCAATATCCCGTGGACTGTTAATGTTAATAGTCCCACCTAATCTTGTGTGGCGTTTGGATCAAATGCACCATAAAATACCTACTCTACACAACTCCCACTGATGTTTCCTTTATTTATCTTGATTTATCTTAATCCATCTTTATTGTATATTTCCCATGAATAATCATAATACATTGCTCTCTAACTAGACCTCCTTTGTTTCAAGGTCTAATAGGGAATTCGGAAGGGAGACTTGGACTTGGTCTGAGGGTCCAACACATGCTGTCCTTCCCCAGACACAGGAAGGATTGAGACTCAAGCTCACCTGTGGACAGAAACCCATTGTGTCTGGATCTTCAATCATGGGGTCAGTCAATGTATTCTGATGCACATAAATGCACTACACTAATGTCTCCACTAGATGGAAAACCTTATCAATTGGAAACATGGATAATAATCAAGTCTGGAAGAAGGTCAGACGAAACAAAAATAGAGATGAGATGAATCGTGAACGTGGTCTGACGTGCGCATACCCCTGTGCCCCCCGCCCAGTCCTCACACAGAGACTGGAACGCACACACACACACGCATACGCACGCAAACACACACACACACAAATGTGCGCACATGCTGAAAAACAATGGAAACAAACAAGCCCTGTGATAGTGAAGCGTAGCGTGTGTCCTGTTGATAACACCCTCGTCTTCACAGGATGCTGTCGGTCAGAAGGACAGTGGGCGCTAGCTACCTGCCTAGGCCTACGGCGTAAATAGCACACACCACCACCACCAACAACAACAACAACAACACATAGTCCAAGGGTATACAATGCATTCCGACGAGAGGCCCTAGCTTTCCAGTCACCGGCGCCAAGTGGTGAAAAAGGCAGCACCAGTGTCTCACCATCCTCGTACAGTATGAGGCAGGGACGTGATGGCCAGAGGATCCTCTTATCCCTGATTCCACAGCTCAGGCCCAGATAGCGGGCAAGAGATAGCATCGCTCACAGCACACGGTGGCAGCGGTAGCGTGCAGCACATGTGAGCCGCTCGCTAGCCAGTAGCTGCCTCTCAAACCCTTTAACCTCTGGAAAGACATGATAGGTTCCCTATCAATGTCGAACGGCCTTCACGTTCACTTCAGGATTATCGTGGGTGTTGGAGCCGGCGTTAATGTGTCAAGTGTATGAATATGTTGTCACTCCAAACTGTTTTCTTTTGTCAAAGAAAAAAAAGCACCGACAGTGGCCATCTTATTATAATAACGTTGGCGTGTCTGAGTGCTATTCAGCACACCATAGCCATGACTGTATTAGCACTCCACTCCACTCCACTCCCTCCCTCCC
>PIJE02000083.1:536472-538972 GCA_002895965.2 Coryphaenoides rupestris | reverse complement strand
TCTCTCTCTCTCTCGGAGGCAGCCGAGCTCACTTCCTGCATGCAGCCTCTACTTAGCTGATTGGCTGATATCTTGGTGATCCAGCCGTAGCTGCAGCAGAGCAACAGGAAGTGCGCCCGCTCTGGCAGGAAACAACAACAGCAGCTCCATACTTGGACATGCAAGCGACGCACGCACGTACTGTACATGCGCTCGCTGTCAGTACACATGTGTACGTGTGCATACTGCAAATAGACACATGTGTACGCCCTAAACATGTTTTGGATGTTTTGAATGTTTTTGACACATTTGTGCACCGCCCGAAATAGGATACAGAGAGAGGGGCAGAGAGAGAGCGAGAGAGGAAGAGAACGCAAGGGGTTGCCACATTTTTTCTTTGATATTATTTAACTCCGTTGGTATGCGATGGCAAGCCCAGAGAAACTGGGGCAGGCACACGTAAGAGGAATCAAAACATTCAAAACCATGGTGACCGAAGGTTATTATGATGCCGGGTGGGAGATGGAGAGAAAGAAAAAGGGGGGAAAACCTGATGTTTGATGGAGCTAGTGTGCTTTTTATTTTTTGTATTTATCACACACGCACGCACACACGCAAGGAGGCACGCGCACACTCTCACACACACCCGCACACACATACACACACATGTATGTACACAGAATTTCTAAAACGTGAGTATTCAGAATTCCAAGCGTGTGAAGTAATTTCCTTACGTCTAAAGGATTCTGGGTTTGAAAGGCAATGATTTTATCATTGCAAAAATGATGGCATCCTATCAAATATAGTGTGACTCATTTCATTAGCCTGGATTTTCACTTCACATGTCTTCAGATTTGGAGTGATGTCGAGCAGTCCCATGACGCCTTTTGGCTGAGCATTTGGTCATGCGGTTCTGATGTCTTTATGAGTGCGCACACACACACACACACACACGCACACACACACACTCATATTCATGTGCATGTGTGTGTGTGTGTGTGAGGCAGTGCGCTCGAACGGGTTCTCGCATCTAGCACCGATGTTTGTTTGCCATATCATGTGTACCTTGTGCCCTTGTATATGCATGGAGGTGTGCCCTTTTGTATGTGTGTGTGTGTGCATGTGTGTGTGTGTCTGCGAATGTGTGTTTGTGTGTGTATGTGTGAATCTGTATCTGTGTGTGTGCCCGCCCGTCCCAGTAATGAGGATATACAGCCCATCAGAGCGGGCACCATGCCAAGTGTGTACAGCACAGGCTGCCCGCCCCCCCACCCCCATCCTTTAATGTAGGAGTCGGAGTTCCTCGGGGAGCAGGGAAATGAAAAGGCCGAATGGCACAACAATATCACAGCGATGTTCTGTGTGGATGATACGGTTCTACCTTACCCAATCCCCCGCCCCGCGCCCCCCGCCACCCAAATGGCCAGATATTAAGATTTAACATGGACATGGATTACATACGCGTTTATTTTTATTCACTATTTTTGATTCAATTTTGTCGATTCACGCTTAATCGTCTGCGAAACTTCCTCTTCTGATTCTGTTAAAAAACTTGTGCTCCCTGTTACACACACACACACACACACACACACAGCCGCGCACACACACGGGCACGCACACACACACACACGGGCACACACACACACACACACACACACACACACACACGGGCATGCCATGACCACCCCCTTCCTCCCTTATTGAAATTCCGCCTGGCACAGCAGACACTCTGCCCATTCTTGGCACCTAGCGAGCGAAACACATGCATATGGCGAGAGATAAAGAATGAGAGAGGGAGAGAGAGAGAGAGAGAGAGAGAGAGAGAGAGAGAGAGAGAGAGAGAGAGAGAGAGACTGAGAGACAGAGAGAGAGAAAGAAAAAGACGAAGCTATAGAAGGGGGGTTGGGGGGTGGGGGGACACGACAGACAGAAACACACACAGAAACGTGTACCCATCGTCTGGTGTGCCCACTGTTGTGTCTGTGTGCCAAGCATCCGTTCGTTCTCGTGGATCAAGAAACCAGGAAATCCACAAATAGGTATTTCCCTGTCTTTACTTTCTTCCAGGAAACGGTACATATGTAGATCGCTCTCTCTCTGTATATATACACTGTACAGTATATATATACATATATATTTATATTCACACTTCTAATCCAATTCCGTTGGGTTTTGTTCGAAGGTCAGTGTTGTGTGCATGGCTGGTAATGTTGTTCGTAGTCTGTTTGCTTAAAAATCTGATACCTGCATAATTTCCCTGTGAATAGGAGGAAACTGTGGCCTATTGTTTCCCTGCAACTGGTTTTAAACACGGTTGTTTTATTTGGGAAAAGATGAAATAGCGACGATGACAGACGTTGGTAACTGCACTCGGCAAACAGGGGTTATTGAGTGTGGCGGCCATCTTGATGATCTGACTTAGATCAAGGATGAGGACGTTGAATTGACCCTGACTGGAAACCACTGGAAATTAAGTGTTCGTGCACATGCTGGTTTTTTAGTATACAGCAGTGTCATTTAT
>PIJE02000083.1:521472-531472 GCA_002895965.2 Coryphaenoides rupestris | reverse complement strand
TGCTTTAGCTACTAGTTACTTTGCAGATTAAAACGAACAATGCAAAATATAATCAATACATAAATTATGGTATTACTATATCAAAAAGGCATTATTTTAATTCACAAGCTACCCAGCAGTATGTGAAGTAATATATAAAATATATATAAATAGGCCTACATTAAAACTAGCTCCACCTTTACCATCTGCAACATGAATGCATAATGCATCAATAATTCTAATCTAATAATATAATGTTATCATAATAAAATGTATTATTCTGAAATATTCTGCGTAATGAGTACTTTTACTTTTGGTATTTTAAATATATTTTGATGCTGATACTTTTATACTTTTATGCAAGTAACACTGTCAGTGCAGGCCTTTTAGTTGTAACAGAGTACTTGTTAGACCTGAATGCTACCTGCCTGTATACATGGCTCCCTTGGTGACGGCCTGGGGGCCCCAGAAGAGCAGCAAACAGTTCATCAGGTGCAGGGGCAGCCAGCAGCCGGCGAAGAGCACCAGCACCAGGGCCAGGGAGCAGGCCAGCCTCCTCTCCCGGAGCAGAGACACCCGCGCCTGGGGAGAGCTGTCTCGGAGACGGCCCTGCAGGCTCCAGAAGATCCGCGCGTAGAGCAGGGTCATGGCCAGCAGGGGCAGCAGCACGCAGCCCAGGAAGTTGAAGTAGACCATGAAGGGCAGGGAGATGGTGGAGAGGAAAGTGCAGGGCGGCGCGGCGGGGATGCGGGGCGCTTGGGACGTTTCGTTCCCGCCTCCGTATGGATCAGGATCAGGATCAGGATCAGGAGCCGGATGTGGATCAGGGGTGGAGAAGTTGTTCCAGCCGAAGAGCGGAGTGAAGCCGAGCACGCATGACAGCAACCAGCAGATGGCGACGGTCAGCCACGTTCGGCTGGGACTGATCAGACTTTTGTATCTGGGAGAGGGAGGGAGGGGGAGAGGGAGGGAGGGAGAGAGGGAGATAGAGAGAGGGGAGAGAGGGAGATAGAGAGAGAGAGAGAGGGGGGAGAGAGGGAGAGAGTTTGAACTTGACCATGTGCGTTACAAGTATCATCAAACACTAATTTGCCATTCAACATTCATTGATTGATTTAGAGACAGAGAGAGATAGAGAAAGAGAGAGAGAGAGAGAGAGAGAGAGAGAGAGAGAGAGAGAGAGAATAGACCATGTTTGTAACTAATTGGTTAATCTGCCTCAAACTAGTCCTGCGGAAAACTTCATTTACTAGCCGCTTTTATCCATCTGGGGGACACTGGGGATCGAACCCAGTAGATTTTCAGTACACCTGTCAAGTCAAGCACCATCCAGCCACTACAACATTCTCCTGATCACCCCCCCCCCCCCCTGCCCTGTAAGACATTATGGACTGGATACTGTGTGGTCTGATGACAGACAGACAGACAGACAGACAGACAGACCCGGGCTAGCTAACAGCTAACATCCGCGTGCGTCTCCCTACCTGAGCGGGGTGTGCAGGCGCAGGTGGCGGTCCACGGCGATGGCGAGCAGCGACAGCACGGAGGCCTGCGTCAGCACCAGCACCGTGCAGCCCAGCAACAGGCAGAGCACCGGGGGCAGGCGCACCCAGCCGTCCAGCAGCACGGCGAGGGGCACGGCGGCCACGCCCACCAGGAAGTCGGCCACCGCCAGGGACACCAGGAAGCAGAAGGTGGGCTCGCGCAGGCCACTGCTGCCACGGCCGCCGACGCACACCGCCAGCACCACCAGCGCGTTGCCCAGGCAACAGAGCAGTGCGATCAGCACCTCCAGGCCCGTGTAGACCACCCAAGTCCAGTCGGCCGCCATCGTTACCGGGGAAACAAACACGAACAAAGTTGAAGGGCGATGATGAAACGGCGTGAAAAGCGGGATGTTGGACTGTTTATATTATTGTAATTGTTTTGCTGAAAGCTATTGGGAAAGATCTTCCTCTCCTCCCCGTGGTAATCATGGATGAGTCCGGTGTTCGTGCCGTTCGGTCCTTCCAGCGAAACGTTCCTGTACACAATCACGCAGGACAAGCGGTCTGGAGAGGTGGTGGGATACAACACGTGTGTGTGTTTGTGTGTGTGTGCTTATTTGTGCACAAGCAGCACAGATACACACTCGCTGTCTCTTAAGAGACACATCTGTGTTCCATTAGTGAATTAAGAAGCCCTACCCCAATATCAATCCAGGGTAGGTCTGTGGGAGGGGGAAAAAAAGCAATAGCTATAGTTCCATATACACCTAAAATGTTACTGTATGGTCAGAATTTGTTTTTATCGATGGAAAGAAAGAATAAGTCAGACTAATAGAGGACAGATGATTAATCAGCCTCTGGCATCGGCTAACTCGGGCATGTAATGTGTAATATGTCCACGGTTCCTCCTCGCAAATAAATACAATTATGTGTGTTTTTCATAGGCATGTTTTGTGTTACGGCTCGCCCGTCCTCGCCTCCGCGCCCGCCCCTTTCTCCTCCCACTACGCGCCCTTCGCGTTCCTCTACGTCATCCACTCCCCCGACACCCCGTTCATTCTGGGTCGTCCTTGGCCGGAACTCCATACCCCCCACGTCTGCTGGAGAACCGGGCGCATTCTCAGCTGGCGTATCACCTGCCACGCCCCCCCCCCGGGTCGAACGCTCCTGTCCTACACCCCCGACCTATCCACTGTCCCTCCTGAATACCACGATTTAGGAGAGGCTTTAAGTAAGGAGCGCGCCCGCTCTCTCCATCCACACCGGCCCTATGACTGCGCCATCGAGCTCCGTCCTGATGCTCCCCTCCCGGCCAGTCGTCTATATAATCTTTCGACGCCGGAGAAGGCGGCGATGGACAGCTACCTGCAGGAATGCTTGGCCGAGGGTCTCATCCGACCATCCCAATCCCCGGTGGCAGCGGGGTTCTTCTTTGTGAAGAAGAAGGATGGGGACCTGAGGCCATGCATAGACTACAGGTTGCTGAACAACATAACCATCAAAAACAAATATCCTCTCCCCCTCATGAGTTCCAACTTTGAACCCCTCTTCGGGGCGACCATTTTCACAAAGTTGGACCTTCGGATCGCATACCACCTTGTGCGCATCCGAGAGGGGGATGAGTGGAAGACTTCAAGACCTCCCGGGGGCATTACGAGTATCTCGTGATGCCTTTCGGCCTCACCAACGCCCCCCCGCCGTCTTTCAGGCGCTGATGAATGACGTGCTCAGGGACATGTTAGATGTATTTGTGGTCCTCTACCTTGACGACATCCTGGTGTTCTCCACTGTTTGTTTCTCAAGGTAGAGAAATGCATCTTCCACTCCCCATCCGTGGAGTTCCTGGGGCTCATTGGGGAGGGAGGACTGACCCGACCAGACCCCCGCAAGATCAGGACAGTGGTCGAGTGGCCCCAGCCCTCTACCTCTAAGGTAGAGGGTTTGCCAACTTCTATCGCCGGTTCATCCGTAACTACAGCCGAGTAGCTGCCCCCCTTACTCACCTCACCTCCACACTGCGTCCCTACCACTGGACACCAGCGGCCAGCACCGCCTTCGCTGCGCTAAAGGAGCGTTTTACCACCGCCCCGGTCCTCCTCCATCCAGACCCCGCCCGGCAGTTTGTAGCAGAGGTGGATGCTTCGGACACCGGCATCGGCGCAGTTCTCTCCCAGCGGTTAGCGGAGGACCAGAAGCTGCATCCCTTTTTCTCCCGCCGGTTCTTATGACATCGGCAACCGGGAGCTACTGGCAGTGGTGGGGGCCTTTGAGGAATGGTGTCACTGGTTGGAGGGGTCGGAGCACCCCACTGTGGTCTGGTCGGACCACAAGAATTTGACGTTCATTTGCGTGGCGAGACGCGGCACGGTGGGCTCAGTTCCTGGGAAGGTTCGAGTTCACTCTCACGTTCCGGCCCGGGTCTCACAACACAAAGGCGGACGCCCTATCCCGTCTCCACAAACCTGAGAGGAGCGCCCAGGACCCCGTAGTATCGGACCGTGGACCGCAGTTTACCTCCCAGGTCTGACGGGCCTTCTGCAAGGGGATCGGCGCTACCATCAGCCTCTCCTCAGGATACCATCCACAGACGAACGGCCAGGCTGAGCGTGCCAACCGGAGCCTGGAGTCCGCTCTGCGTTGAGTCTCGGCTCTCCACCCCACCTCCTGGAGCGGAGACCTGCCCTGGGTTGAGTACTCCCTCAACGCCTTGATCTGTGATGCCACCGGCAGGTCCCCGTTCGAGGCCTCCCTGGGATACCAGCCTCCGCTGTTCTCTCTCCAGGAGTCGGAGGTCTCCGTCCCGTCGGTCCAGGACCACCTCCGACGGTGTCGCCGGGTGTGGAGGGAGGTCCGCACCGCCCTGCTCCGCTCCAACGAGCGTTCATGCCGTGGAGCAAATCGCCGCCGCACTCCTGCTCCGGTATACCTGCCTGGTCAGCAGGTATATCTCTCCACGGCTGACCTCCCGCTTCAGGTTTCCTCCAGGAAGTTGGCACCGCGCTATGTCGGCCCCTTCAGGATTGACCACGTCCTGAACCCAGCGACAGTGCGTCTCAGGCTCCCCGCCTCCCTGCGGGTCCACCCGGTGTTCCACGTCTCCAGGATCAAACCGGTCTCCTCAAGCCCTCTCATGCCCGCTGCCCCGGCTCCTCCACCCCCTCAGTTGGTCGACGGTCATCCCCAGTGGACGGTGTGGCGGCTACTGCGGGTGTGCCGCCGGGGTCGGGGTTTCCAGTATCTGGCGGACTGGGAGGGGTATGGCCCAGAGGAACGTAGTTGGATCTCCCGCAATGCGGTGATGACGCTGCCACGAGCGCGACTCTCCGCACCTGCTTCCCATCCCCAATCACCGCACCTGCCAGTGATCTGCAATCACCAACCGCCCTACAAGAACCTGTCCGGCGCTCCACTCAGCGCCAGATCTTTCCCTAAACTACAGGTGGTAATGTATTCCCCCGTTATCACATCCTGTAGAATTTATCGCTTGTCAACTTAACGTCACGCCGTTCTGGCGCCCAGCCCTTGTTGCCTGTGTTTGCCTCACCACTGTTTGATCTCTATCCCTCACCCCACTTCTCTTTCTCACCCCTCCAGCATTCCGGACCCCCCAGCTGAGTCGGAGCCAACCCGCAGAGCCCTTCCCCGGATCCCATTATTTAGTGTGGCATCCTGTGTGGCAATTCCATTATTTAATTAAACCGCCCTTTGGGCCTGAACCTCACCTACGCCTCCTCCTTTGCTGTGCGCCTGGGTCTCACCTCAACACACCCAGTTTTGTATGCATCTCACAAGAACAGATAATACAAATTTCCCTTATAGTAATATGCAATATATTCTATTATTGTTAAAAAAACAAGAGAGTTACACAAAAGGGGTTCAAATATGTCTTGGCCTATCCCTTTTCACCTTGACCAATTCATAAATCCATGAATTCCAACGTAAAAAAATGTTTGTGTTGCGTGCACACATACATGGACATGTGTGTTTCAAGTTTCAAGTTTCAAGTATTTTATTGTAACTTCACAATTTACACGTGAGTATAAACAGTGAGTTAAAAACTTTTTGTGCAAAACGCCCGACAGCCGACAGTAATTATAAAGAACACAAAATAGAGAAAAACTACAAAATAGAACTATAAATAGAATGCACGCTCACACACACACACACACACACAAATGACATACACAACAGTATTGTGCTGTATTTTCACACAACACATTATAGTGCAAATGTAAAAAAAAAAAGTACATAAGAGATTTCTGATTTCTCTGTTTTCTTCCACATCTAATTACACTAGACTCTTGCCTTTTAAGTAGTCCTGTGAGTAGCTCTATTATAGTTATTATTGGAGAAAAATTGCAGAATCCATTTGACCATCCACAGACAGTTGTGTGGTTTACAACTGTGTGTGTGTGTGTGTGTGTGTGTGTGTGTGTGTATGTGAGAAAGAGAGAGCGCGAGAGAGAGAGAGAGAGAGGTGTGTGTGTGTGTGTGAGAGAGAGAGTGTGAGAGAGAGGATGTGTGTGTGTGTGAGAGAGAGAGTGTGTGAGAGAGAGAGGATGTGTGTGTGTGAGAGAGAGAGAGAGACAGAGAGGGTGTGTATGTGTGTATGTATGTGTGTGTGTGTGTGCCTCCGTCTTGTGTGTTTTGTATGGTGTGCGCGAGTTTACAGCAGTCTAAGAGATGGTGTGCGTGTGTGTGCGCGTGTGCATGCCCGTGTGTGTGGGAGGGTGTGTGTATGCGTCATCGTGCGTGCGTGCGTGCGTGTGTCTGTGGATGTGTATGCGTGCGTGTGTGTGGTGTGTCCATCTGTGTGTTTTGTATAGTGTGTGCATGTTTACAGCGGCCTGTTGGGGGAATTCAGGTCTGAGATGTTACTGATTAACGTTCGTCTGGCCGTTGTTGTTCGCCTGCTTGCTTTGCATACCGTTATGGGCTTGCATGTGGCGCGTCTATCTGATTCAGCAGCTTGTGTTTGCATTACGCTCAATTGTGCAGACTAACTGTCTCTATTCTCTATTCCTGTAAAAGTGTTGAATAACAACAACCACACACACACACGACATTGTATTGTATGAAAGACGGTTAGATATGTTTGATTTATTAAATCGTAAAAAAAGTAAACAAACAAAATATCTTACCACAAATAAAAACCTGGAAAAGCATATTAATTTAAGATTCAAGACTGAAGATCTTGAATCTTGAACACTTCTTTTTCTTCTTCTTTTTCACTCTGTTAATGACACTATCTGCAGAATCATTTTCATAAACAAAGTCTTTGTGTTATACAGTATGTGTAGAAACGGCACAGTTCAAACTTAACTCCTCTACTTATAAAGTAGATGTTTTTGTTCTGTCACAACCTTTTAGATTCACATAACGTTTAAAGCCAGGCGACTCCTGTTTTTACCTAAAGATGGTTTGTCATAAATAAATTGTATTTTTGTGTTCCCTTCGGGGTGTGTGTCATGATCTGATAATGCCTGAGTCGCTGCTGGCTTTTTTTTCCCCTCAAATACTCAGTATTTATTTCTGCTTTTAAGGTAGGGTCAATGGAAACCATGGGTTGTTGTACGAGAATAAATAAGTCACATTCCTAATGGCACCATGGGAATTCTTCCTCACTCAGCTCAGCGTGAACTTGACCCGATTGCCACATGTTCACGCCTTCTTCAGTGGTCTCTCCCCCGCTCTCTAACTTCCTTACGATTCGTTTCCTGCCCTTAAAAAAGTGTTCTTGGCACTCAACAGTTCTTCCCCCACCGGGGCTTCCACCTTTTCCACCGCCCTACTTCCCTTGCAGATCCTTCAGTGTCCCCTCGGTGAACTGGTAGGTTAGCTTCCGCTTCACCTTGCGGATCTCGCCCGTGCGCGAGTAGTTCCGCAGCGCGCGCGCCATCTTCTGGTAGGTCATGGTCTTGCGGTTGCCCTTGCGCCGGCCCCACAGCTGTGCCAGGCGCTCCTTGTTCTGCGAGGAGAACTGGAAGGTGCCGGCGGACAACTGCACCCACCAGATGCAGCTCTGCATGGAGGGCGTCTGGAGCATCTCGAACAGGAACTGGAACAGACGCTCCTTCCGCCGCCCTGCGTGGGGAAAATAGATGGCTGTTTGTGTGTGTGTGTGCCTGTGTGTGTGTGTGTGTGCCTGTGTGTGTGTGTGTGTGTGCCTGTGTGTGTGTGTGTGCGCGCGCGTGTGTGCGTGTGTGTGCATGGTGTCAGTGTGTCAGGGCTGGAGTACTACTTGAGACTGGTCTGGTTTGGTCTTGGTCTGGAGACCAATTTCTGATTTTTACTACCTTTATAATTGTACTATCTTTTAAGAAAGTGTTTGCTTAAGGGGACATAATCTACCACCAGGTGTGCGTGTGATTAACCATTGCAAGTCGCTTCACAATTGCCATGTGACCACCGTCTAGTGACATCACAAGTGGGAATGTCTGCCTAGATCTATGCTGACTAGATCAGTTCACCTGTTGGTATAGTTCACAGGGTAGGCTGGTAGACTGGACTAGTAATCATACATACATATGTCCCCTTTAAGTATTCAGAGTTTGACATTAAGTTTGGCTTCTTCAGAAATGGCATCGTCCTGTCATAAGGTTAAATGACAACTGCACCGCCAATGACAAATAAATAAGTTCAAATAAATAAAAAAAGGTATCCGCTAACAACTATCTAATATATAAAGATAGCCACATGGTCTTGGTCTTGAATCAGACTTGATTCACCATTGACTGGACTTGGACTCCACCACCTCGGTGGTCTCGACTACAGTCCTGGTGTGTGTGTGTGTGTGTGTGTGTGTGTTACAATAGCGACTCGAACAGCTGGTACCTGAGAGGGGAGTGTGGGGCAGGGGGTCACATGCATTATTTCCTTTCTTCTCATTGGTCAGCAAGTAGGGGTAGTCCTGGCAGTGAGAGCCACTGGACTGGGATTCAGAATCGCTGCATGTGTTCATGTCATAGGAGTAGCCACAGTGGTCCTGAAACACACACACACGCGCACACACACACACACACACACACACACACACACACACACACCAGCCAGGTCAATCAATCGGTGTGTTTTGTCTTTCAGCACAAGTAAGAAATGATTTGACATTATGAATTGCGATTGTGATGACTCCGTCCGATAAATAGGAACTCACCCAGTGGTTGCCGTGGGGACTGGGCCAGGCGGTATGGGGAACCGTCTCTTCATACTCATCAGTGGGAGTGTGAGGCCCGTAGTGCCACTCGTACGCATGCTGGCCTGCCCAGTTGTTCACTAGGAGGAGAGACACGCAATAGATGAGCCATCTGACCCGTTATGGTACTAAACTACACATGCACATGCAAGGGTTCGTACACATACTTTGATGCATGCAAATACACACACACACACTCACATCTCTCTCTCTCTCTCTCTCTCTCTCTCTCTAACACACACACACACACACACACACATACAACAAACACACTTTAACATACATTGAAGCATGCACACACACACACACACACACACACACACACACACACACACACACACACACACACACACATACACATACACATACACATACACATACACACACACGCACATGTACTATCCTCCTCCTCATCATCTGCTGACCTATGATGTGCGGGACCTGCTGGGCGTGTGCGGGGGTGTGTGTGCCTGTGCCTGTCGGGCCGTCGGGGGCGTACACCGGCGTGACCTCCTGCGAGTGCTCCTGCAGGTACTGCTCGATGTCCTCCAGGTCCACCTCCACTGTCGGACCCCCGTCCGCCCAGGCCGCCCGCGCCGGCCCACCACCTAGCCCTGTCTCAGTCCCATAATCTGTCTGGGAGAGAGAGAGAGAGAGAGAGGCAGAGAGAGAGAGAGAGAGAGAGAGAGAGAGGGAGAGAGAGAGAGAGAGGGAGACAGAGTGAGAGAGAGAGAGAAAGAGAGAGAGAGAGAGCGAGAGAGAGACACACACAGACAGGCAGACAGACAGAGGCAGACAGACAGACAGACAGACAGACAGACAGAGAGAGGTCAATGAGGAATCAGATGATCATTGGAGGCCAGTCTTCATTTACCATTTACCATTTACCATCTTCATAATGACATAACTGTGTGTGTGTGTGTGTGTGTTGATAAGCCACTTCCTGGCCTAAAGTCAATATTGCCCACATCTCTAATATATCATATATGATATATGGCCCAGAAGCAGTGAGCTGTATCCATTTGTTTTTCCGTGCATTTCAATAGCTCCTATATAACTTATAACTGATAAGCTCCTCAGCAAAGCAACAGGGGTTATTGCGATGTTTTACAGCACGCCGTACACTCTGACATTTCCTGGCTGTTCATTGGTCGGTCAGGCCAAACAACAACAACACTGTTCCTCTGAAGTGTATCGGCACTTTGACTGCCAAATGTATGCAAGTGCGAGAGTCACATTTACTATCCAGGATAACAGTCGGAGGCTACAGCTGGAGTGGACTGCCAGAAACATATATAACCCACACAACACAGTGCGTGCCGTGTTCTAACACCCATATATC
>PIJE02000083.1:511472-516472 GCA_002895965.2 Coryphaenoides rupestris | reverse complement strand
ATCAAATGCTTGAAAATGTGTCATCTGACAACTACACACATCTCATGTTTCTTCTAATCCATTATCGTCTGTCTCTGCTAGAGTTGTTGACTGACGTCAGAGACAACATCAGCTGATGCCGGCATCCTAGTAAATACCTTAGATCATAGATCAGAGGGGAGAGGCGGGACAGAAGGACCGAGTGTGTGAGTGGTTGCGTGACGGTTGCCGGTTGCACCTGCAGGAGTGGTAAGGTAGTGATAAGGTAGGAGGGAGGAGGGAGGAGAGGGGGGGGGGGGAGGAGGTAGTGGATATTGTCAGTAGATGAGACGTCTCATTTATTGTCACGGCCGAGCTTGCAATTCCACATTTTGGAGGGGAAGTGTGGTGAGGTTCTAAAATTAGCCTGAGCTCAGCCTGTAAATATATGGGTTGATTGAATGATTGCATTCCAAAGAACAATGTGTCACTTGTAGAAGATTAAAAACCTCTGCCATAGCCCTCATGGCAGAGCCCACTCAACAAATACAACAAAAATACCTTGTATAGATTCAGACCTTCTGATGGTGTGCTTGGGTGTAATTATGTGTACTGGGTGATTGATGGGGAATGGAAGCCATGTGGTTTATCTGTGAGTATATATCTGTATGTCATTGTCGTCTATGTTTCAATGTATGTACATGCTGTGAAAATGAATTTCCCAATGGGACAATAAAGACTATCTATCTATCTATCTATCTATCTAAACAATTGGTCAAATGAAAGAAATCCATTTAACATTTTACAAGAACACATCCAATTACAGTCAATATTACTATTAAGAAATACACACATAAATGCACATGAACGCACGCACACACACACACACACACACACACACGCACACAGGTGTGTGTGTAAGCGCGCGTGTGTGTCTGTAAGCGCACACCTGGACACAGGTGCGCGCTTACAGTTAGAGTAGAGCCCTTAATTGATTAACAAGTGCTCTCCATACGCAAATCACCTGTGTGCATGTAAGGTCCTCGGAATTCCCCGAACAGACAAAAGCTGTGTGTGTGTGTGTGTGTGTGTTGTGTGTGTGTGTGTGTGTGTGTGCGTGTGTGATTGTGTGTATGTGTGAGTGTGATAGAGTGTGATAGATTGTGCATACATGAAATAGTGTGTGTGTGAGATAGTGTGTGTGATAGTGTGTGTGTGTGTGTGTGATAGTGTGTGTATGTGTGTGTGTGTGTCATGTTTCATGGTTCCATGTTTATGTGTTGTGTTGATGCGTGTGCCTGTGATTTGGTCTGTCTTTTGTAGGACCACCCCACATGAGTGTATGTGTCTCTCTGTGTGTGTGTGTGTGTGTGTGTGTGTGAAATATTAGCGGACAGGTAAATACTGTGTACCATTTAATACTAAATTCTATTTCATCAACCATTTATGATCCATGGACACATTATATGAGGAGTATGAGGAGTATGAGAAACATCAAAAAGAGCAGCAGAGATGAATGAAGGTCAAAGTCATAATTGTGCTACACCTGTGGCAGGTGGATGTGTGTGTGTGTGTGTGTGTGTGTGTGTGTGTGTGTGTGTGTGTGTGTGTGTGTGTGTGAGGCTGATTAGAGTCTGGGGTTGGGTGTGTCTGTGTGTGCATTGGCTAATCAATGCACACAGGTTAAACCAGCCGTCACCAGACACACACACACACACACACACACACACACACACACACACACACACACACACACACTCAAGGAGAGAGCGCTAGCATGCTAGCATTGCTCCACCTGCTCCGTCCACAAACAACTACAAACTCTGCAATAAACCAGTTTATCATCATCTTCCTGTCGCCCACGGATTGGAGGAGATCCAGTTAGTCGTTTTTTTTCAATGCAATAGCATGAACGCCCTTGTTTACGCACACACATGCACGCGAACACACGCGCGCACACACACACACACACACACACACACACACGCTTGCATGCACACACACACACACACTTGCATGCACATGCACACGCACACACACACACCCACACACACACACGCTTGCATACATATGCACGCACGCACACACACACACGCTTGCATGCACACACACACACACACGCTTGCATACATATGCACGCACACACACACACACACATGCTTGCATGCACACACACACACACACACACACACACACACACACACACACACACACACACACACATACACTTGCAAGCACACACACACATACACTTGCAAGCACACACACACACACACACACACATACAGAGGATGATCTTCCGGATGATTATTTGTGATACGATAGTCAGTGGTCTATGATCCCTCGGACGCCATCTTGAGGAGTTAATTTGGGAATGCTGGATAAGTGATGGGATTGGGAACTGGCGAGACATGACATTCCCACGGAAGGCTGCATCGGGGGCTGCAATCCCTGGACTCAATAAAGACTCATAAAATATAAACACACAGACCTCTATGCACACACTGAAGCACACACATAACCACACAAACACAGCCGGGGTTGCTCATGCACATGCGCACACACACACACACACACACACACACACACACACACACACACACACACACACACACACACACACACACACATGTATAATGGCCTTATCTGACTAACATAAAACATAAAATGAATGAGTGTGAATACTGTAAATCTTCTGTTTCAACAAGATAAGACAAAAAACATGGTCAAACACAGAGATAGGGATGGAGGTGGAGGAGAGAGAGAGAGAGAGACTGAGAGAGGGGGAGAGAGAGAGAGAGAGAGAGAGAAAGAGAGAGATGGATAAGATAGATGGAGAGAGAGAGAGAGAGAGAGAGAGAAAGAGAGAGAGATACAGATAGAGATCACTTTTATTAGAATGTATTTTCCGTCCTCCCTCACTTCATGGCGGTCATGTGTCCCCATCCCCTCCATTAAACAAGTACAAACTATTGTACCTGATTCAATTAACACGTTGGTATGTGAACACTTCCTCTAATTGCTGTGACTGTAGTTCTGTTGTGGCAACAGCAGCCACACCTGGGTCTGGAGAGCAGAATAATGCGCTTTTGTTCTTAAGTCCCATGTCTCGGTTCAACTTCCAAAGAATTTCACGCCCTTAGTACATGCCATGCTTTGGAGCTGGGAGCGTAACATCTTTGCACTTTTGCTATTACTACGTTACTTGTCACTTTTTACTTTTACTTTTACACTTTTTACTTTTTACTTATCAGGCACGATATTACTAATTGTTCAGAGTAGTTTTAGTATTTATGTTTATAAGAATTCGGTTCAGAAGATAGTTCAAGTTCAAGTTCAAGTATTTTATTGTCACTTCACAATTATAAGCAGTGAGTGAAAAACTTTTTGTGCAAAACGCCCGACAACCGACAGTAATTATAAAAGAATACAAAATAGAATAGAACAACAAAATAGAAATAGAACTGTGCAAAATAGAAATAGAACTATGAATAGAAATTCTGTGTAAATAAGTAAATGAAATATAAAATGAAATGGAAGATACAACAAAAATATTCAGGTGAGCAATACACATATAAATCGATGTACTAAAATATACATTGTTATATGCTGTATGCTGACATTCACAGAATGTCACAGAATACCTTCCCAGACAGTCGACACAACACTAGCACCAGCAGTTGGCACCAGGACTAGCACCAACACCAGTACTAGCACCAGCACCAGCAGTAACACTAACACCAGTACTAGCACCAGCACCAGCAGTAACACTAGCACCAGGACCAGTAAAAAGATAACTTTTTACTGTAATTTTTACTGTACTGACGAGGTACTACGACTGTTTAGAGTTGTTTAGAATTTGTTTAGAAGAATACTACAGGAGCGACTGGGGAGTAAGCATTCCATTGTACTTGTTACATATGAAGAAATCTTGAATCTTGAAGTTCAGATGACAACATATTGCTTTGCTTTGAGAATGACAACATTGAGAGATCATGTTGAAATATAAGTGATTCTTCTCTCTGCGATATTTTCCGCTAATTCACACAAATCGACCACAAGTCAGACTTATTTCTGTATTTCACACAGTCCATGTGTGTCACACCACACACACCAGAACGTAACTTGTCATTGGGGAAATTTTTGGAATGCAACACATTCGGCATTTCACTTTCATTTCAGTTTCGATGCCGGCGGCCGGTCATTCTTGTAAAAGTTGCAGAAGGCACGGGGAACTCCACCGTCCCCGGTCAGCTATGCTAATGTTGGCTACAAAACAATTTAATACGACGGAATGTCTCAACAGCAAGCCGATTAAGACATTTGGAGTTAGTCATACTCCAAAATGTGCCCATTGACAGCGTGGGCCGATTGCATTCTCAAGAACCACTCACCAAAATAACGACACTCTCTGTCAAGTCAAGACTAGTCTATTGTATTTGTAGAGCCCTTAATCACAGGTACAGTCTCAAAGGGCTTCACAGGTCATATGATTATGGACCATGTGATTATGACACCCCCCTAGCCCCCCTAAGGACAAGAAACGACTCCCTTAATTAAGAAGGAAGAGATCTGGAACGCAGAGTGGGGGATCCCTCCTTCCAGGGACAGGTCAAGTGCAATGGGTGTCATACGGGCATGAAAAAGGGGGAACGAAGCATTTACAATTATAAAGCAATACACCCGCCAGTGCTGTGTGGCTGATTGCTTGCAGCAGAACTGCTTATCCAAAAAAAACGTCACATTTGACCCTGCACTTCTATGATGGCTGATCGAGGTAAACGTGTTCCATTTAGCCACCGAAGGCGAGGTGGGGAGTTCATGTAAAGCACACACAGAGATTTAGGTTGTTGGGTTGTGGAAATATAGTTCATTTCGCTATGAACTCCGGTTTACTTTTTCAGAAGAAAAAAAAGGATTCAACATAATGCGTGACACACGATGCAGTTGGAAAACTGTTCCAATGACGAATTAAAGGTGACCTTTTGGCGAGGGATTTTATGTGTCTGACACACACATTTGTCACTTACCTGTCATCAGGT
>PIJE02000083.1:501472-503972 GCA_002895965.2 Coryphaenoides rupestris | reverse complement strand
GCGTTGGTGGACATGGGTTCAAAAGGCGTACACACATCTGCGTAAATGTGTCATATTTTGTGCACAGTTTGTAAAAAAAAAAGCTCAACTCTTCTTTCAAAGCTCAACCCAAAGGGAGCAGGGTGTGGGGGGGGGGGGGGCTCCCTCCTTTGGGTTCAACCCAGTCCTCCCAGCATCACGTCTCCTCTGCTTATACGTCCACACCATCATACCCACAGCCCCCGCGCCCGGCACGACGGACGACACCTGTAGCGAATTGATCGAATTTAAATATGGCCCGACTCGCCTTCTCTCCTCTCTCGCCCACTCTCCCTGTCTCTCTCTCTCCGTTATTGACAACCCTTTGAGGGTGCGGCGTGAGGCGATGGCGGTCTACGGCCGCCAGAGTGATGTGGCGTTGTAAGTGATTATGAACATATGACATCGGAGCCTGTTTCCTGCCAAAATCGCGCGGACCCCTCAGCGAGATGGGGGACAGGGGTGGGGGGTGTTGGAGGGGTGGGGGTAGGGGGTGTTGGGGGTGGGGGGGTGTTGGAGGGGTGGGGGTGGGGGTGGGGGGTAGGGGGTGTTGGGGGTGGGGGGGTGTTGGGGGGGCTGCTGGCGGTGTTGTAAGAAGAGACAGAGAAGAGTGCAGGAGAGCTTCCCCGAGGCAGCTGACACTTCTTGACAAATCCACACTTTTCTCTCTATAGACAGTGTGTGCATGTGCATGTGTGTGCATGTGTGTGCATGTGTGTGTGTGTGTGTGCGTGTGTGTGTGTGTGTGTGTGTGTGCGTGAAATGGATATGTTTGCCCTGGTCATTCAAAATATGTGATTTTTCTGCGAGTGTGTGTATATGTGGGTGTATGTGTGTGTACATGTGTATGTGTGCGTATGTGTGTGTGTGTGCGTATGTGTGTGCGCGTGTGTGCGTCTACACACCCACCCGGGCAACAACAACAACAGCAGCAGAGAGAAACCCGAGAGGGTCGGACTTATGGTACCCGGGACACTTCCCTTTCTGGGGGTACGCGGGGCGCCCAAGTGTCAGAATTCCAATTTCCTCTCTCTGCAGTCACACACACACACACACACACACACACACACACACACACACACACACACTCTCCCGCCCATTCCACCGCTCCCCTCTTGCGCACGCACACACACACACACACACACACACACACACACATTGACCTACTGTGCTCCCCCCCGCTGCAGACCCCCTCATCCCGTTTGTCTCTCACACACACATGGCAGTTCTCAGTCATAAACACCGTCTCCTGTTCCCTCCCACCCGCTGGCACCAGGCCACCGGCGTTCCCAGGCTTCCCAGTGGAGACACTGGTTTCACACCAGCGTCGGGCTCCGTCGACGGCCATTCCTCACTCATGATGTGGGCTGTGTTATTCTTCAGGATCCTCGGCTATATCCAGAGTTGTTGCCCAGAGATACACTTTAAACTTGACTCTATTGAATCCATGGTGGGGGAGAGAGAGAGAGAGAGAGAGAGAGAGAGAGAGAGAGAGAGAGAGAGAGAGAGAGAGAGAGAGAGAGAGAGAGAGAGAGATTGTGTGAGAGTGTGTGTGTGTGTGTGTGTGTGTGTGTGCGTGTGTGTGTGTGTATACTCGGTGTTTGGAATGAGCTGATGAAGGTGATTCAGGAACAAAAAAAAGGAGAAACAAAGTCTGAAAAAATTAGAGAATGTTTGACAAAAGAGAGAGTGTGTGTGTGTGTGTGAGAGAGGGAGAGAGAGAGAATGTGAGAGAAAGAGAGAGAGGGAGAGAGAGAGAGTGTGTGTGAGAAAGAGAGAGAGAGAGAGAGAGAGAGAGAGAGAGAGAGAGAGAGAGAAGGGGACGGACAGGGAAGAGTGTGAAAGTCCTGGGGCCCCTCCCACTTTCCGGAGATGCTCCAGCCCATCCCTAAATTGCTGACCAATGAGAGGAGCCCGTTCGGAACCCATGCGTTCCATCTACAATAGGTAAGGAGAGAGAGGAGAAGGAGAGGGAGAGAAATAGGGAGACAGAGGGGAAAGGGAGAGAGAGAGAGAGAGACAGAGAGACAGAGAAGGGGTAAGAAGGGTTGTGTTGAAGAGAGAAAGAGAGAGAAAGAGAAGAAGAAGAAAAAGCAAGGGATTTACAATCAAGTCTAATTCCTTCACCCCTGGGAACCGCCTGGTGAATGAGTGAGATAGTGGGAGAGAGGGAGAGAGAGAGACAGAGAGAGGGAGAGAGAGAGAAGCACTCATACACACACTCCCACAGACACACAGACACACTCCCACAGACACACAGACACACTGACACACACACACACGCTCACACACACACAAGGCGCTGCAGAGAGAGACAGCGAGCGAGAGGGACAGACAGGCATGTGCAGTGGAAGCCAGTGGAGTCAGAGAGGGATGCAGAGAGCAACACTTTGACACAGAGCATCTGGCGCATTTTTCACACACACACACACACACACACGCACACACACACACACACACACAGACGTGCACGCACACACAC
>PIJE02000083.1:456854-484002 GCA_002895965.2 Coryphaenoides rupestris | reverse complement strand
GGTTCTCTTCAGGTACCACAGTGATATATTGCTGCCTCTCCTTCAACAAATGTACTCTTTGTAAGTCGCTTTGGATAAAAGCATCTGCCAAATGCCCTCAATGTAAATGTAAATGTAAATGCAACAATGATAAATGATTACGTGAGCAGTGCAGTAAAGTGCAGTCAAATCCTGGGGATATACGAGGAGAATAGCGAGATCACCTCAGTACGAAACACACAAAGAAAACACGAAAAACACGTGGAAAATGAAATGTTAGTATGTGAGTAAAGAAGTCGAAGCCAAAGCTGTATGCTAAGGATTCCTCTCTCTCTGGGGCCGCCGCGTCGCTCGCTCAACAGCTGCCTGTCAGCGCGTCCACATGTCCGCGGCAGTTGCACGCTGTGTAGCCCCGACTGTTTCAAAACTTCCTGTTCCATTACTGAAGTGCTTGACCTTTCACCCCCTCACCCCCCCCCCCCCCCCCCCCCCCCCAGCTCTGAGCAGGTGTGTGTGTGCGTGTGTGTGTGTGTGTGTGTGTGTGTGTGTGTGTGTGTGTATGTTGTCACACCTGGTGGTAAAATAGGACCCCTTTAAAAAAACCAAACGAAACAACAAAACAGTAAACAGCGAAAACATGCAAAGGCACACGTGGGGACACACTCTGTCACACACATGTACCAATACAGTATAAATATATGGTGTACCATACGCCATGATGCCCATACACACACACCCCGGTGTCCCGGCTGCGGTTCCCATGTGTGATGTGGGTCGAGCCGAAGCCACCCGCTGTCGCCACCGCCGCCACCCACCGTCACCACCACCGCCACCCACCGTCACCACCACCGCCACCACCACACGCGCACACACACACATCTGCAGACCGCGCTGGAAAACAACAGGGGGGTGAAAACGAGGCACACACACATCCACCGCAGCCACCTATAAATGGATCAAATATTTGACGTGCTTGCACATGCGCGCCGTGCATGCGTGTGTACACGACACACACAGACACGCACACACACACATACAATGTGCGCACACAGACACTCGCCCACACACACGCCCCCACACACACACATAGGAGGACACACACATATAAAAATGAAAAAAATCATAGATCTAGACACGCCGGAAATACCTCAAAAATGGGAGCGCGAGGGAGACCACATAGATTGTAATTGTTGAGACTCCCGTTGCGCGGCGGGGGCCTGCAACGCCCGGGTACCCTCGCACCGCGTCGACCCGCGGAGGAGGCTGTTTATTTGGGCTGAGAGTATCCGCACGTCACTGCAGCGGCCGTCACAATGTACATGTGGTAGTCATCAATCATAATTATCATGGTTTAAAAAAGCCACAGCTGTTATTTGATTTTAAAAACAAGCCGGAGTCCCGACGCCGTCCAATGATATGTCAGGTTGTCAGCGGAGGCCTTGGCCCGCACAGCAGAAAGCCTCTCTCTCTCTCTCTTTCTCTCACACTCGCTCTCACCCTCTCTGTGTCTCTCTCCCTCTCGGTCTCAGCATCACTCTCTCTCTCTCTCTCTCTCTCAGAATCCCTCTCCCTCTCTCTCTCACCCTCTCTGTGTCTCTCTCCCTCTCTCTCTCTCTCTCTTTCACACCCTCTCTGTGTCTCTCTCCCTCTCGGTCTCAGCATCACTCTCTCTCCTTCTCTCTCAGCATTCCTCTCCCTCCCTCTCTCTCTCTCTCCTTCTCTCACCCTCTCTCTCTCTCTCTCCTTCTCTCACCCTCTCTCTCTCTGTCTCTCTCCCTCTCGGTCACAGCATCCCTCTCTCCCTCTCTCTCTCTCCCTCTCACTCTCCCAGCCTCGCTCAACCTTTCCCAGTGACTCACGACTCTGTGTGTGTGTGTGTGTGTATGTGTGCGTGTGTGACTTTATTTTCAAACACTTTCGCTCTCCCTCGCTGCTGCCGCTGTGTGTTTACGCTGCCTGAGTCAGGCTGCCTGTTGTGGACTTCACACGTTTGTTTACAGCTCCTTTAATCAGGACCAGACAGCGCCGCGGAGTCGTCCTCCGTCCATAGGCTCATCTCTGACAGGCTCCCGGGCCAATACGTGCACACACACGCGTGTGCACGTGTGTGTGTGTGTGTGTGTGTGTGCGTGCGGATTAACAGGCTTCAGAAACACATCGCGATTCGTTTGCTCCACAAAACTAATGAGCAACAAAATGTGTGTGTGAGCGAGTGGTTGCATGTGATTAGGATCAGCCGGGGGTGAAATGAATGACTATTTAAGTGACGCATGCATACAACGCCAGTGAGACTAAACCGAGCCGCATAACACCCCTCAGCTCTCTCAACTGACTGTGTGTGACTGTGTGCTGCCGACTGCCTGGTTGCATATTAATCATGCAGAATTCTCAGCAAATTCCTGCAAATGAAATCCCGTGCATCAATACGATGCCAGTTATAAGCAGCATTCATCATTATACGACCATGTGCATGTACAACACACCACAGATTAGTTCAGGCGGCGTGTTGGCAAGCTGTTCTGCTGTTCTAGCTTTTCATGTTACGCAGTACTGTATCATTTAATCTAATCTAATTGTCTGTAATCAGATACAATCTTAATTAATCTACTCCACTCTAATCCAAGTCTAGATCTACGATATATATATACCCCCCCCCCCCTGAACACTGAACTGCAGCCTCCTTCTCATGGCTGCTGGTCAGTAGCTGACACAATGTGTGTGTGTGTGTGTGTGTGTGTGAGCGTATGTGTGTGTGTGTGGCTGCGCTCGCACATGGTGTCTCGGCTCCGAGCTGCGCTCCTCTGTGGGAATCATTATCACATTATTGAGTCTCTTCCAGGAGTGAAATGTCCAACATCAGCTCAGACAAGGCATCGGGGCAGGGGGGGTGCGGGGACGGTGATTAATGATGTTTTTGTCAGCTACGTATAGACACAGAATCCCGGGGGCACGTCGGGCAGTTCCGTGTTGTTGGCTCCGCGCGGCGGGAGAACACAATTCCTCACAGCGTTCGGGGAGCTTTGAACGGGCTCCAGCGAAAATAACCGAGTGTGTACGGAGCGCGAGTGCGAGTCCAGGTATTAGGGCTAGTCTCCTGGGCAGCCAGCACGCATTACCCGATCCCTCCGAAACGAAAGACCCCGACGTGCGTGCGTGTGTGTGTGTGTGTGTGTGCGTGTGTGTGTGTGTGTGTGTGTGTGTGTCTGTGTGTGTCTTTGAACACGGAGCGGTTCTTTATTTATAAATATGACAGGTCGTCTCTGATTCACTTGTGTGTGTGTGTGTGTGTGTGTGTGTGTGCGATTGAGTTTCTCCGCAAAAATTGCAATTTTTCCACATTACCGGAGAACATTACCAGAGCGCAGATCGGCGCCTGGGGACGGATCCATCTCTGCGGAGAGCACAGCTTACACTCTCACTAGCCTGGTGGTCTGGCTTTATGAGCAATGGTTATTGTCACACACACACACACACACACACAGACAAGCTTCACACTTGGAGCTGCCGCACCTCTGGAGGGTTGGAGAGGGTGGGGGTGGACGGGGGGTGGGGGGTGACGTAACACCTCTTTGCTTTGGTTATGTTTATCAAACACATGACCTTACATGACGATAGGTCCACAGGGTCGGCCATGTTTACTACCAGATGCTGACACACACGTTGTCCTGCACCGTGTCCTAACTGATGAAGTGATCGTGCTGTGTGTGTGTGTGTGTGTGTGTGTGTGGTGTGAGTGGTGTGTGTCCACACGCGTGCACGTCAAAGCATCCTGCATCTCTCCCTCCACCCACCCACCCACACACACATTCACACACACACACACACACACACACACACACACACACACACACACACACACTCTTATATCAGTGTATGTGTCAGAGAGGTAGTGAGCTATTGAGTGTGTGTGTGTGTGTGTGTGTGTGTGTCATGTCGTATCTCGGAAGCCAAACAGGCGAAAGGTGAACGTCTCCTGAAGTACTGCAAATAAAGACGGAAAGGGAGAGAGAGAGAGAGAGAGAGAGAGAGAGAGAGAGAGAGAGAGGTGGAGAGAGAGACATCGAGAGGCAGGGAGAGAGGCATAGACGGAGACAGAGCTAGAGGGGGGTACGGATGGAAAGGGAGACTGAAGGTCAGATCCGAGCGAAGGTAGCGGGACACATCTGGAAAAGAGAGAGAATCACTCGAATGAGGAGGAAATTACAGCTGCCCAAAAATGATTCATTGGGGGAAATTCTATTCTCCCTCGCTCTCCCTCTCTCTCTCTCCCTCCTCCACTGTTCCTCTCATTTACCTCCTCCTAAATCTATACCTAGCCTGCTTGCTTCCTAACCCTAACCTTGGTGATTGATCAACCGCATGAAGAACCCCCCACCTCCCCTTTCCTCCCCTCGCTCCCTTCCTCCCCTTCCCTCCCTCCCCTCCCTCCCATGACACATGCACTCTACTTCGCCCCCGTGACCTTTGCGGAAGACTGCGGTTAAGCGGGGACGATATGCAGAGTTGATAGTTCCGCTGGTAATACTGACCCGAACCCTGTCTCCCCCCCACTCCCTCCCCCCCCCCCCCCCCCCCCTCTCTCCCCACCACTCCCTTCCCTCCCTGCCTCCCGACCTCCATCCCCTCCCTCCTTCCCTCCAGGGACCTGAGCATGAACAACATCAGCGAGATCCCGGCCAGAGGCTTCCACCGGCTGCACCTGCTCACAGAACTGTGAGTAGCAAATCTTTCAAATCACACTCCACACGACGGTCTTCTCGGAGACCTCGGCAGTACATAACAAGAGGCGCGTCGATCACCCCGCCCCTCCCCCCCCCCCCCCCGGGCGCCGATATATCGTCCCAGCGCCGCACGCCACCGATGGAGGAGGGGGGGGGGGTATGATCTATGTTCTTGCTCCTGCTGTGATCTCTCTCCCACCGAGAAAACTGACGGCAGGACGAGAAACACACACACACACACACACACACACACACACGCACAAAAAAACGCCCCAGTAGGTCCCACAGTTGATTGCAGAATATAAAAGGCAGTCGGGACAGGAACTTGATATCCTCCAGAGAGCCCAGGATATACGGTCGTGGCGGCAGTAAAGCGCACGTTTGGCCCTTCTCTTACTCCGTTATTTTTTGCCGTTTTTGCCGTTTCTTTCGAGTTTCAGCTGGACGCCGCGGCAGGATCGGTACACTGGGCTGACGCAAGGGCCGGGCCAAGACAAGCACCCCGCCTTGAGGGGCCTTATGCAGAGAGAGAGAGAGAGAGAGAGAGAGAGCCGGAGGGAAAACGGTTATTTAATTATTATTATTTACTTTTTTTTAAAGCCAGTGATCTGATGGATGGCTCACTCGCTGCGGTGTTTGAAGAACTGCATCTTCTGCCTCGGTCCTCCACACCTTGCCCACCACCTCTGCCGAGTTTAACGCTGACGATTCTGGTCTGGCCAGTCGGGGACGTGAAACGATGAAAGAGATTATCCAATGAGCACCACTGGGTCTAACATCATCAGCTAATCAGTGTCATGCGGCGTGGGGCGGGACAAACGCCGTTGTCAAGCTGTGCGTCGGAAACCAAGGAGGAACGTGGGCGACGTCGAGACGAAGTAGACACTGCTATCGGGGCAGTTCTAAATCAATCGGGTTTCAAAGTATATCACATCCAAACTTAACTCGGCTTCGAAGGCCGTTCGTACCTTGTTTACTTTTCTCCCTCTCCATTTTTAAAACCCAGCCTAAAAACCAGCATGTTGGCATGGCTACGCATCAGTGTCGCCTTAAGATGACGATAGGTTCAGGCGCATACGTTGATCTCTTGTGATTGGTTAGGGAAAATCGAGAGTCTTAAGTTATGAGTTACATATGCAAACCTAATCAGTGCCATCGCCCCATGAGTTACACACACACACCGGCACATGTGTGTGTGCGTGTGGATGTTAGCCGTCACCTGAAGGCCTTCTGCTATTTTTCTGGACTGTGTGTGTACTTATGCCCGTGTGTGTGTGTGTGTGTGTGTGTCTGTGTGTGTGTCTGTGAGAGCCTGTCTGGCCCTGCCGTGCGGTGCGCTGTGTGCACAGTGCAGAGTTTGAGCACTACGTCTGTTTTCTTTGCTAATGCTCCCAGCTGCAGCCTACGAGGCATGAGCTAATGGTGCTGAAAGTTAAAAAACGCTGAATAACATTACGGTTGACTTTGGGTCACAGTCAAACCGGGCCTGACCCCTTTCGCTGCCGTGACTCTGGTCGCCGTAACAACGTGAACGCATAGCGGATAAATAGCCGCGAAACAATTGGCATCCGCGATCAAATGGACTCAACGCACAGGCATGTCTGTCATTTGATTCTAATCAAACGCGTTCAATCAAGTTCAATCCACGCCATCCGGGGCAGAGACAACCAGCATCACACCGAGAGCAGCGTTTGGGTTTCGGAGAGAGAGAGAGAGAGAGAGAGAGAGAGAGAGAGAGAGAGAGAGAGAGAGAGAGAGAGAGAGAGAGAGAGGGCAAACTGGTGGGTACGTTTTAACGAGCGAGGGCCTTCGGTCACAGGGCCCAGCGGTTTTATTCCACTGCTGTTTTATTGCAGCGCGCCGCCATTGTGCACAGCTTGTGCACAGCACTTTGTATGCCTTCCAAGGACGATGTTCCTGCAATTAGGTCTAATCTTTACGGGCTCCTCCTCGAAGTGATGCAGAGGAGAGAGCTGACGGTGTGCCAAGCCAGCGTGATGCACATCTGCACCCCCGCCCGCCCTCCCCATCCGTGTCTGTAATGTTCACAATGACACGCTGCATCAGGTTCTGAGTAAACAACATTGTAATTACAGCCATTTATAGGAGTGGGACTGGGGGGTGTGGGGGGGCACTGTCTAAACAAACATCGCTGGCGAACTACGGATCAAATCAAACAGAGAGAGAGAGTAATGGCCGTTTGATACTGGCCTAAGGAGATAGTCAGCAGCCAAGAGAGAGAGAGAGAGAGAGAGAGAGAAGGAGATAGACAGAGAGAGAGAGAGAGAGAGAAGAGAGAATCAGAGGATGTGCAGGTTGTGACAGGTAAAGTTAAATGTCCAAACCCAAAAGTGAATGGGTAACAATTTAAAATAAGGTTACATTAATCTGCCATTTATTAACATCAGTCAATGCAGTAATGAACATGAACATGAACACCATGAGTAAATGATTACTAGACCATTAGTCAACCATTCATTGACTGATAGTAAATGCTTATTATTAACTAATGTAAAGTATACATTTTTTATTATTATTGTCGTTTAAATTAGGCCTATGAAGGATGAGTTGGGCTGAATGATGATACAAATAAGTATGATAGATATTTAATAGGAGGTATGCACACGTAATAACTTACTAATAACTCTGAGCTCATATAATCACACTAGTTGAGCTTAATTTGAGGGTAGAGGGTGAACTACAATGAGTTAACGTGAAGGTTTTCTTCTCATTATACGGCTAATCTGAGACGTTTACGTTGATGTGGTTCTGTGTGTCTGGCAAACGTTCCTGAAAGTAACACTGCCGTGGCTGGAGACTTGCTGTTGAGGCCAGCCATGCCTGAAACGTACACATTGATTGATTGTATTGCAAGACCCGAAAAGCCATCAACCACCAAAACCTTGATATCTGTATCAACTGCTTAAAAAAAAGAAAAAAAAAGCAATTGTTCTGCCCTCATTTTAAAGGACTCACCGCCTGAGAGGAAAACCGGCGTCCTTCAAATTCCAAAGTCCTTTTTAGATGTAAATTCCTCGCCATCTCCAATCCCCCTCTCATGGTATCCCTTGCAACTATTGCTTCTACAGGGTGAGCGTGCAAATAGTGAATCCCCTTGAAGTTCAAATGATGCACTTAAGCGCATTCGCGCCGTTGAGTTAGCGAACGGGCCTCTAGGCTACATGTTCCTTTGATATGAGATTGCATGAAACACGGGTAAGATGTAAGTGGTTCTTACCCGTCCCCGTTCCCCCAGCAGCCCTTCTATTCTAGACTTCTCCTTTCACTCGTTTTTTTTTTTTGGTTTTGTGGTGGTGATTTTGCATGTGATTGATCTAGGATCGCTGTAATTAAGCTTTAATTAACACCCGTGTTTGTGAGCTTTAATCATTGATTCCCCCGACAAGCCTTCATTCAGCCATCCCGTCGCGCGTCAGCCCGGCAGCGCCCGACCGGAGGAGAGGAAGCGTGACTCGGAAGACGCAAAGACCGAGGGCTGCTGCGTGTCTGTGCATTAATGAGAAGGCATCCACCGCACCCTCTCACCCTCCCTCCCTCCCACCAGCGCTACCTGACTCATCTACCTGCCATATCAAAGACTTAATCCACGGCTCAAAGGAAACCTTCCGATCCCAAAGACACACCTTCAACGAGCCTCATTTGGGTTTGGGTGAAGATTGCCAGGAGGGGGATGGGGGGAGGGAACCGGAAAAAGCTTTGCACGTAAGACCAACTCTTTTACGACGCAATGTTGCTATGATCAATATCAAAGATGGCTTCTTCAAACTGCTCCGCTCTGCTCTCAGATTTCAGTCTGCAGTGGCGTTTTTTTCTTCCCTCCCTTTGACCCTCGCTTCTGATCTTTTAAAGCCGTGAGTTCCGTCACGCTCATCCGGGAGGTTATCTTATCATTAACCCGGAGCCATCACTCCACGCGCTCGCCTGAACGGAGCGCTGAAATCAGAGCGCCAAGACATTCTGCTGAATCCCCCCCCGATCCTGATTCCTGATCCTGATCCTGTCCCTGATCCTGTCCCTATCCGGTTCCCGACCCGGCTCCGTTCTGAAGGGGAATCAACCGCATCGTTTCGGTCGAACCTCAAAAATGTGTTCATGTTGAACAGACGTCTCGTTCTACACGCCCGCGGGAACTGCTGTGCGGCCGCACTCGTTTCCTCACACATAAAAAGCCAGAGGCTGCGGGGGGGGGGGGGGGTCGGGGGGGAGAAGAGAGAGAGAGAGAGAGAGAGAGAGAGAGAGAGAGAGAGAGAGAGAGTAGTAGTGGTGCTAGAATGGGTGCAGTCCTCAGTGTGTGACAAGCCTGTTTGCCGTGTCTATATATTACTTGAGTCATTTCAGGGGTTAACGCCAGGTTAAGTAGTTGACCTCTGGGTTGAATCTGCAAGGGGGCCAAAGGGATACTGTTTCTATTGATAGACAATGGGTGGGAAAGGTCACACACACACACACACACACACACACACACACACCACACATATATATTAAGACATTCCGTGTCTCTGTGTTTCCACACACGATCATTCCTGTTACTGTTTTCCTGTTTACTTGTTTATTATCCTCTATCTAAGGCCTACACGTTATAATATATTAACAATAAAGGGATGTTCCATCGCATCGGCACAGCCACATTTTTATGAACTCATCGTCGAAATATACCCAAAACACAAACAAAAACCCCCTCTGAGTAAACTACACACGTGAGTTGTATAATATTCCGTGTTACACAGCAAGAGTGAGCTGAGCCGTATATTATGGGAACTTTTGAGTTGCTAAAGTGCTTGCTAAAACAGTGGTTAGCCCAACATATGACATACAAATATGTCAATAATAGCAAATGTAATGCATAAAAAACTACAAGCTTTGTGATCAATACACATATTTATTCTTCTTCAATCCCATCCGTGTTCTTATAATATATCCACGGTCTGTAACTGTTGATAACAGAGCTTGTGTCTCGGTCTCGTAACGCATCGTGGACTGGTCTGTACCGTGTGCTGTAGCTGCCTCATCTTCACGGATATGAACGCCAGACTGTTTTTTTCGAACACTATATGCGTAAACTCTCAAAATGGTAGTTTAGTAACATCATAAACATCAATAAATAAACGCCGTGAGCCTATTTGCAAACTTTCGTGCTCCTACGTGTATACAACCATTGCTACTTTATTCATTTAAATCATCGCGGAGCAAGTGCACAAGTAAACTCTAAAAATAGCGTTTTAGTAATGGCAATACTTAATTTAGAAACATAAAACTATTTAGTTACGATAGTCATAAAACTATTTGTCAGGCGTCCATGCAGTGATACTTTATGACTTGATGGAGACACACATTTCCCTGCTGCCGTCTCCCGCTGTAAGATTTCCTCCTCTGTGTATTTTGGCTCAAATAAATATCCGTCATTCCTTCCACTCAGTAAGACTTGGCCGAGGTTGTAGTCCTCATTTGATCGGTAGATTGGTACTCATTACCAGCAGCCATAGTAAAATCTTGTGTGGCTCTTCAGGCTACCACAAGGCAACCGAATCTCCCAGAGCCAAACTCCGAGCTGATTGGCCGGGAGGGTGATTTTGCCAGGAGGTTGAGGCCACTGAGAAAACCCGGAAGTCCCGGGAAAAGGCTGTTTGCTCGTCGTTTGATCCACAGAATGCATTTATAAGTCGTTTTTTTTTTCTGTAGGCTTTTGTTAAGCAACTTAGAGACCATTAAAACGTCGAAAGTCGGTGGAAGGTCCTTTTAACGTCTCTGCCATTAGGCGATGAAAGTGAATCCTGTAGAGAGTCCTTAGTGGTGAGCAGAATTAGTCATGCCAATTGGAGGGAACTCAAGTAAAACATACTAATGCAACACACTTCATCGCATGTCCATTCGTATGGTATTAAATATTTTTGAAGTAGTTCAGTCTATAAGAAACATATAAAAATAATTGCAGGATTAAATTGATTATGGCACTGGCACAGTAGAAATGTTCTGGCCATCCAAAAGAATCGTTGTCTTGGCAGCGATGTAACAAGCCGGTTGGCGGCGTGACGTGGACATCATACTGTGACCTTAACTACACTGTTTGTTTTGTTAAAAACGCGTAACTGAAGAAACTGACTAGCTGGCTATTCCCGTCCGTAGATTGGAATGGACATTTTTTTTCCTACTTACTTGTGTGTATTTTCCATGCAATGCGTCGTGTAGCTATAAAAACACAAAGGAAGAAAAAAAAAGGTTCTTAAGGGGCCTACGCGGAAACAGGGCTTTAGATCTCAAGGATATCACGAGGACCACAGCGAGGGCCCATTGAAACTGTTACCTCTGGAAAAGCATTGCTCTCGTAATGGTCCCTGGTGATGGATCCTGCAACAGCAACACTGAGAACGTACGTACACTGGCGTGGGCCAGCATGCACACCTGTTTCTAACTAGATTCAGGCACACTCAAATGGCTAGGTTTGTTTTACGCTGCCAGATCTCCAATTGATCTTTTAAGCACCGTTTTATACTGTTAAAGAATAAATAATTGTTGAATTGTTTGGTAAAAGCCCAGGAGTCACTTTTTCTATATAATCTGCGTCTCCAATCTAACGTGCAATTGAGATATCACGAAAGGGCGCCAGAGCCTCGACCCGAAAGTCGGTTTTGAAAACCAAAGGACTAAAGGACCGCATAAATCTCCTGCCAAAATACAAAGATATTTTTGTTTTCTACATAAACTCTCTGCATCTTGAGCGTGCATGTGTGTGTGTTTACTATTATACTAGACTTCCACGGGCTTTATGGGAGTACGTCTAATCGAGTCGGAGTGTGTGACATTTGGCTGAGGTCGAGTGGTTTCGCCACGAGGCAGCCATAAAAGCAGAAAAAACAAAAAAAGGAACAACATGTTGACATGAGGATCAGATGTGAGCGAGGGGGGCTGCCTGCACGGCTGCCTGAAAGACCCTGGTTCTCGGCCATCTGGGTGATAGTGAGGTTTGGCAACAGGCACCATACAAGATGTCCATATAACAATAGCCGTGTTCTGATGTAATGGGCTCTGTGTGTGTGTGTGTGTGTGTATCTGTTCGCCGTCGGTGGAACACACTAGTGCCAACATGCCAGAGCCTCACCTGCAGAGCTGCAGGGTTATACGAGCAAACACCAAATTGCTTCGTCTGTCTGCACCGGTGTGTGTGTGTGTGTGTGTGTGTGTGTGTGTGTGTGCCTCTATGCAGCGGCGTTTCCAGGATTTGAGGATACTCAGGGCTTAGCCCAGGCCTCTGTTAGGGGGGGTCAGCGGGTCCTCGCCAGGAATTACATTTTCATAAACAAGCTGGAATTGTGATGCTTTTTTTTTCTTGCACTAGTGACATTCAAAGTATATGTCCGAACCATTGAAAAAAAAATAATGTAAACCAGCAAGTGCGCGGGGAGGAGTCACGCAAGGTTTTCTGTTGTGTTATGGCGCTATGACAAAAACTCATTCGAGTGTCACAATATTTCAGAAAATAATGTAAACAAATGTATTCGTCTACTTACACAGGTTTGATTTTAAACCTTTACAGACACTTGGCCTCAGGATGTTGGTGCCCGGACAGGACGTTTTATCTTGCGTCCCACTGGCAACGGGAAGGGTTTGATTAATCTGTTGACCCATGTAGGGATCCCAACATTGGGAAGACGACGCTGTCGATTTAGCTATCTGTCCGCTGTTAGCAATTACAGGAGAACAAGTACAATTACCTTCATGGTAAGGGCGTACGGGCTGCATATGTGCGACATGGCCAAGAAACTGTGACCGTGACATCGCTAATGGGGAACATTGCCGTTGAGTTTGGATCTCCTGTAACCTTTGTTTTCCAATTCCGCGTCCATGTTTTCGCCTGGTAGTCATTTGTTTCCTTTCTTTTTTGAAAGGTCGAAGCCATGACAGCATAATCGACAGACACATAACCTCTTTTTTTTTTTGTCAGCCATATTACGTTTGTTGTGGTTTTGCGCCAGTCAGGTCGTTTCCAGTCGAGACCCATTCTGTGTAATGTGCCCCTACAGATCAGTGCCCCCAGGAACACCGGCCCCAGCCACATGATAGGTCTAAAACATTTTAAGCGAAAGAAAGTGAACAGCCCCATTCACCCAGAATGGAGTCATCTGCCTACAGACCTCAGATGTTAATCTTTAGATTAAGAGACTTTAGATGTTAATCTGAAGTTTAAGTGCTAGAATTTATTGACATGCTACAGTACCAGACTAGAAAAAAAAGAGTTGAATGTATTTGTGAAAGTAACTTCAGGATTTTTCAACCTGGAACCTATTTTCCCATCATTTTGGGTCTAAATTACTAATGTGTCCAGGATTGAGCGAGAGACCTTCAGTACTTCACGAAATGTTCTGTTGTCCAACACAACACGCTCTTCGAGATTTCAGAGCGAGACTTCTCCTTGAGCGATATTTGTGTCCCATGACATGATAAATACTAATGCATTACAAAGTTCAGATGAGAACATATTGCACATTGATTTAGCCTTACTGTAAGAGTGACAATATGGAGAGATCATCTTGAAATTATTCTTTTTTTATTGAAATCAATACAGCGAAACAACTACTCAGTCACCCTTTTTTTACCGAATGCGCATGCTTCTTCTTCTTCTTCTTCTTCTTCTTCTTCATGATTTTCACGGAGGGTGACACAACAGATTACCACCACCAACTGGAGTGGAGTGTGGATCGGGAAACACATGAGCATTGCGTGGAATGCCAGACTACCACGGAACCTCAATTGTAGTATGAAGACAGAACAGCAAAAGTCTGTGTGACTTTTGCTGTTCTGTCCGCAGACACAGAACACGTACAGTCTGTCCTTGAATGCTTGAATGACACACAGAGGACCCAAAATGTACTTTTGCATTTTCATATTATTAATATCATATTATTTTCGAGGGCGCAGATCGGAATGACGAATAAATACAGGGCTAGTTCTGTGTATAATTCTTCTTTTTGTTGATAAATAATAATAATTTGAGATCTGGGGCTATTCAGAAAACATTAGGGGCTGTAGCCTCGGACACCCAGGCCTGACACCGCTGCCTCTATGTCTGTCTGTGTGTGTGTGTGTGTGTCTCTATGTGTGTGTGTGTGCCTCTGCCCGTGTTTAATACAAGTGGGTGGTCTGGAACCATGAAGACCGAAATCAGTGTTTAAAGCCGCGCTTCCAGCTTGTGACCTTGACAGTTCGATTTTGTTGGACAGAACTTTATTTATTTGGACGTCTTATACACACACACACCGAAATGACCATTAGGTGCTGGGTTTAATAAACAAACTGATTGGATTGCTTGTGTGTGTGTGTGTGTGTACGTGTGTGGTTTCCCCCTGGATGTGTTCCTCTGGGTGGGGGGGGGGGTGGGGGGGGGGGGCGGGGGGGACAATTTACCTCAAGGACACACTGGGCACATATCGCAAAAACAAAGACACAGAAGCACACACACACACACACACACACACACACATATATACAGACTCGGACCCACACACGGAGAGAGACACGGACACACACAGAGACGGACAGGGACACACACGCAGAGGCAGAGGCAGACGCAGACACACACACACACGCACGCACACACACACACACACACAAATAACCACATAAATACAGACGGGGACCCACACACGCAGAGACAGACACAAACACACACACACATGCAGAGACAGATGCGGACACACACACACACACGCACAGAGACAGACACAGACACACACACACATGCAGAGACAGACGCGGACACACACACACACACACACGCACAGAGACAGACGCGGACACACACACACACGCACAGAGACAGACGCGGACACACACACACACACACACACACGCACACAGACAGACGCGGACACACACACACATGCACAGAGACAGACGCGGACACACACACGCACAGAGACAGACGCGGACACACACACACACGCACAGAGACAGACGCGAACACACACACACACACACACGCAGAGACAGACGTGGACACACACACACACACACACACACACACACACTTACAAATATGCTTTCACATCACGGTGCACTTGTTGACCCAATCTCAGTCTCATCCAATTCACTTTCTACTCACTCAATGGAGCTCTAGGGGTTGGGTAGAGTTTCACAGAGAGCTGTGGGCCAACAGCGACCACATTTAAAGGGGGGAGAGAATATTGTTATTTGCATACTGCCCTAAGAGTCACCCTTAAGCAGGAACCCAGCGATGAAGTCATTTAAGCTCATATCCAGCAGAATAATGTTCTCCCGATTATGAAACCTGCGAGGCTTGGGGTTAGCGCTCGAAACATCGTCGTTGAATTAAAAAAAAAAATGTCTTCCTTTTGTTTTTCCCCGTCTTGTTCTTTCTACTACCCGACCTACACCCCCCCACTCCCTGTCTCACGCTCTGTCTCTCACTGTCTGTCTATCTCGCTCTATCTCTCTCTCTCTCACCGTCTGTCTATCTCTCTCTCTCTCTCACTCTTTCTCTCTCTGTCTGACTATCTCTCTCACTCTCATTGTCTGTCTGTCTGTCTGTCTCTCACTGCCTGTCTCTTGCTTTCTCTCTCCTCTCTCTCTCTCTCTCTCTCTCTCTCTCTCTCTCTCTCTCTCTCCCACTGTTTGTCTGCCTGTCTCTCGCTCTCTCTATGTCTCTCTCCCTCTCTGTCTCTCCCTGCAGGCGTATCTCGGGGAACCAGCTGAGGTATATCTCGGGTCACACTCTCCAGGGTCTCCACAGCCTCAAAGTATTGTGAGTACATATCCCCGTCCACCACCTCCTCCCTCCCACAAGCTTGCAGGGCTCGACCTCTATCCCCCAGGTGGGTGAGTTAGGTGGGGTGGGGGGTGAAGGGGAGAGGGGGGGGGGAATAAAATACACAGGCCACGCATCATTAACGACCGTTAAAGTTTATGGGCTAAGGGAGAGACCTGGTACGCATGCAGATCCTTTACAGGCCCTGTTGCAGTTGTAAGGCCATGCACACATGCAACACACACACACACACACACACACACACACACACACACGCATGCTTGAATGCACACACACACACACACACACACGCATGCACACACATACACTCTCAACGGAACACACATACTGTATGCTTCCTCATACAAACACACACATGTACCTTACATGCACCACACACACACACACACATTCACTCATACCAGAACTTACTACACAAACACACACACACACACATGCATGCACACACATACACTCTCAACGGAACACACATATGCTTCCTCATACAAACAAACACATGTACCTTACATGCAACACACACACAAACACACACACACACACACACTCACACTCACTCATACCAGAACTCACTACACAAATACAGACACACGTATATGAGAATTTACGACACAAACACAAACACACACACACACACACGCACGTACACACTCAGGTGTAATGAAGGGACCTCCCAGCTCCCACCACCCACTGAGTTTCGAACAAGTGGCAGAGAAAAAATCACTTAAAAAGCCATTAAAATCTGTTCTCTTAACTTCTTGTTTCACTCAGCCCGCGCATGGATTTATGATCCATAGCCACACACTTGCCACCACGGACCCCCCCAAATAAACACACAAGGTGGAAAGCGAAACTATGAACAATATATCCTTCCCTTAAATCAAGAATACAAGTAGAATTGGGGATAATCCAAGTGGATGTTGGACTCATTAAATACTGTGCTATGAAATATGTTTTTATTGTTCATTATATCCTTGGTTACTCAATACCTCCTAACACGTTGTCAAAGCCCCGCAAGACAATTTATACTTGGCCCATTATTTAAAGTGTGTAATCGGATTCAATTGCAGAGAATACAAAAAATAAAAAAACCAAACCTGCCACTCTATGCGTTGTGAAACTCTGCAAAGCTTCATGGACAACCATGCAGCAAACAACAGCTCTTATGTCCCATCATGTTGTATCAAAGGTGTACTTTAGCAATCACAAGCATCGTGCACCAATTAAACATGAATGTGCGTAATGCGTAAAAGAGTTTTGACGTGCGCACCCACACGCGCACACACACATGCATGCATCCCACGTGCACACACACACACACACACACACAAACACAAACACACAACACACACACACACACACACTGTGACCTGTGACCGGGTTTCCTTCCTTTATATATTAGCTCGAGCTCCCTTGTGTGGAGATCAGATGTTCCGTCTGACCTTGTCTCAGAAGTCCCCTTTGGGCGGGAGAGGTTAGAATTCAAAGTATTCACAATGTCTCCATCACAACCCCGCCCCCCCTCACCCCTCCCCCCCCCCCCCCCCTCCCCCCCCCCCCCTCCGTGGAGAATAACAGGACGAAAAGAGATTCAAAACCCACCCCCACCGAACGCACAGTATTTGTTTTAATTCGAGTTCATTCCCTCAAAGAGCGCGGGTTCGACGCGGAGATTAGCGTTCACTGGCGTGAAGCTCGCGACGGTGCGTCGGTGGAGCATGAAGTCATTCAAACAAAACGCGCCGCCGCGGTGCGAAAGATCATCCATGACAGCCCAAACATTGCGATGCGTCCGAGTGTTGCTCTCTAATGTCTGCCCTTCTTTTGTTCTCTCGCGCTACAATGCGCTATCAAAACACGATGACGTTCAGCGCTATTGTGACAAGACCGTAAATGATTGCCTTTCATCATCAGAATCATAAATCAGAATCAGACACAGCTTTATTGCCTTAGTTTTTGCAAACAAGGAATGTGCTTTTGTGCAATTGGTGCCTAACATTAAACATTGAACATTAAACAGAGTCAAAACATAGGAATTCAAAAAAATGCTAACATTTCTAAGATAAGATAAGATAGAACTTTATTCATCCTGAAGGAAATTCTTTTGCCAGAGTTTGCTCAAAAATATCAACAACATAAGAAAAAAAAACTATAGAATAATACATGTACAGTGAATAAGCCTAAGATAAAAATATAGGTAAGATATTTAGCAAACAATACTATTTGGCAATGGTATTGAGAGGTAATAATGAGAAGCAGTATTGCACATGATATAAAGAATATCATACATGATGGTGAATAAAATATCATGTATGTCATTCCCTTCTGTCAAAGTAAAAGTCGACGTCTACGTACAAAGTAGTACAAAGTACGAGTGAACTGTAATATCTGACTTTATAGCATCTACCGGACAAGCGCGTTACACCGAGACTAAACCGTCTAATCACTGTTGATTTATACTGACAGCAGCGGTGATAAAATCAAGTTGTAACCCTATCGTTAGACCTGCAACCCTGCTGCTGCTGTGGCGGCATGACTACTAGTGAGAGGGACACACACACACACACACACACACACACACACACGCACACACACAGTGCATTGACTGTTGTGGCAGTGGTGATGGCATGATAAAAAGCATAAGGACGCTGCTGTTGAGAGACTGTGAGCCTCACGCTCTGATGTCACACGAGCGGCTATGATAAAGAACTTGAATGAGAGCGAGAGAGAGAGAGAGAGAGAGAGAGAGGGTGAGGCGGAAGGAGAAGAAGAAAGCAAAACAGGCAGAGGAAGGAGAGAGGGGTTATTGTTTGCTCCCCACTTCCTCCTCACGCTTTTGCTTGAGAATGACATCAGCAAGGCCACCCAAGGAGCTGCTCCTCTCGCTCTCTCTCTCACCTCTCTCTCTCTCTCTCTCTCTCTCTCTCTCTCTCTCTCTCTCTCTCTCTCTCTCTCCTGCAGTTGTTACTCTCTGGTTCTCTTCAAGCGCTCACTGGCCCTTCCTTCCTGTGTCAGATTTCTACCTATGGGGAATTATTTGCATGTCACACACACACACACATCCATGCACAAATGATGCATGAACGCACACACACACACGCACACACATGCACACACACACAAACGCACATGCACACACACACACCAAACACACTTAAGCGGACCTACCACGCCCCATTACCCCCTCACACACTCTATGGTGTATTTATTTCCATGAGCTCAGCAGGGTGCACGGTTTGTTTTCTAGGATGCTCCAAAATAACCAACTGGAGAAGCTGCCTGATGAAGCCCCCTGGGACCTGCCCAGCCTCCTGTCACTGTGAGTGCCTGGCCATATACATACACATACATACTGTATACACGGACATGCACATCATATCCATACTATATCATACACCGTATATACACATCCTCTTCACTACCACCTCCTGCTTGGATTGAATTCCCGCCTAAATGGCGAGCGACAAACGTCTAACTAAACTATAGTAAAAATAAACTTTATTTTTTCACGTACACATGCAGTGAAATGAAAAGTGCCAATGCTCAGCGGAATGTGCAAAAGAGTACTAAAGATAACTCGAATTGGAGGGATCGGAATCAGAATATTTCAGTATTTATCAGAATATCGGCATATATCAGAATATATAAATATCAGAATATTTCAATCAGAATATCAACTTATAACTCACCATCAAGTCACTGTAAGTGCCTTAGAGTATACATATTCATGTACATTTACTGCACATATAGCATACATATTGTATCGTATTCATATCGTCTTAACAACCACTCCACCTCCTTCCTTCTTGGAGAATTTCCACCTAAATGATGAGTCTAAATAAGAAGTCGGTTTATATTAACTCATCACCTGTAGTGACCGCATTTCACGACAGTGGTATCATTGGGCACACTTTGTTATTGATGTGGACATTGGAAATGAATCCATATGTCTCTTTAATTAGAAATACAAACATAAACATACAATAAAACCATTAGAGGCTGTCCACCGCCCCCTGTCCAGGGTTATTAATGTGCTGCACACACACACACACACACACACACACACACACACACACACACACACACACGTCTGTAGCGGTATGAAGTACAGTAGAGGCGGTTCGGACCATCGGTTATCGGTATACATGTCCCGTAGCGACGGGCAAGCGTGTGCAGTGCAGCCCCGTGTCAGTATGCATGTGTCCACGGGGCAGCATCTGGAAGCCATGAGGAGACCACGCAGCAGACACTGCCGGGCCAGGGGGAGAACCTCTCCAATGAGCTGTGAAACAACCCCATTTTCCATCAGTACTCCTTCTTCTCCTCCTCCTCTACCCTCTTCTTCTCCTCCTCCTCTTCCTTTCCTCCTCTCTTCTCCTCTCTATTCCTGGACGCTCTTCCTCCCCACCCCCCACACCCCCCCCCTCCTCCCATCTCCTCTCCTCTCCCCGGTTTCTGCTCCTACCACCCACAGTGCTGCAGCCATAGCTAATTGGGCTGTTTGGTGGCCTAATTGTCTCATCTGTGGGGTCAGGGTGCATGTGTGTGTGTGTGTGTATGTGTGTTTGTGTGTGTGTGTGTATGTGTGTGTGTGTGTGTGTGTGTGTGCACGCGCAGATGTGGATAGGTGTGCACATGTAAAGTAACTCATCTGTGACTCCTCAGCCCAACCGCCCTCTCCGGGCCTGATACCACCCACACACTCACACACACACACACACACACCCACCCACACTCTCACACACACACACACACACACACACACACACACACACACACACACACACACCCCCCCCTCCCTGTTTTCCAAATTAATAACTCTCTATAAATATCCGTCAGCCTCATTTCTTTTCTTTTCCTTTTTTTGCCCAATACACATGTAAGCATGAACACACACACACACACGCACACACGCGCACACACGCAGACGGACAGACAAACAGACAGACAAATTACCCGGACACACACACACACAAACACACACACTCTGCAAGCAATTTCACCAAGGTAGGATGTGTGTATTAATTACCCTGTGATTGTGCATGGTCAAAAGAAACTCAATTCCCTCCAGCACATGCAAACTCACTTATGAAACATACCTCCATCATAGACACACACACACACACACCACACATGTATCACATACACACGCAACACACACACACACATATGTGTGTTGAAACAAGGTGGCTGATTCATTCATGTACTCTTTAGATTAGTATCTGTAAAACTGTGTGTGTGTGTGTGTGTGTGTGCCTGTGTGTGTGTGTGTGGGTGGGTGTGTGTGGTCTCCTTTGAGATCCTTTACAGTACATAGAGCATGTCTGATGTGATGAAACACATACACACACACACACACACACACACACACACACCGACTGGTGCAGACAGAGACAGCGCGGAGGGAGGGATGCACCTTGTCATTACAGTAATCATAAGACCCAGCTCTGGGAGATTACTGGAACGGGCTTTGGAGGAGGAAAGCTACCCGGCGCCTCACACTGTCCTCCACCACACAGCAGGTGAAGCCCGGGGTGTGAGAGAGAGAGAGAGAGCGAGAGAGAGAGAGAGAGACATAGAGCGGGAGGGAGGGAGAGAGAGTGTGCGGTCGAGGGAAAGAGACATAGAGGGAGAGAGAGAGAGAGCCGATGATGATGATGATGATGATGATGATGATGATGATTTAACACCTGGGTTTAGCCCAGTATGAATTATTGGCTTTTATCTCAGGCTTTTATCCTTGATTAGACAGCAGCGCCAAATCCCTAACTATAATTCAGACTTTAATCAGCTCAGACGGGTCATTAAGCGTTTGGCTTTAAAAACATACATAACATAATGTTATTGTTGTTTGGGGGAATCAAGGTTTCAGGTTGCGCCTTAAAATCAGTCAAGACAGACAGTGCCTATGGCAGTGCAAACACTGTGTTCCACACACACACACACACACACACACACTAAATACACATAATCAAATAGTTATTCTCTGAGCTATAATAATCCATAATACCTGTAATCTGCACACTCAATGAGCATGAATGAATGACTAAATAACTGAAAGATGGAATCACTGAATGACTGAAAGTGTAGGCGACAAAGATCTGCAAAATCATTTCTCTCTCTCTCTCTCTGTCTCTCTCACACACACACACACACAAGACACACAGACACACAGACACACACACACACTTGGAGCGGGACCTGGTGTCTTTTGAGTTTAGCGACAGGAAATAGCTGCTGCTTTATTGGCTCCCGTGGAACATTCTGGGCTCCATGTGGCCCTTCTCCCCGGCCCCTAGCAGGTCCACCCTGAGGACCCATCAGGACTCAGAGGACAGGAAGGTCCTGAGTGCGTCCGGGTCCTGTGTCCTGTTCTTGTTGTTGTTGTTGTTGCTGCTTTCATCTGCCCGCCAGCCTGGCCAGGCTTGACTGAACAAGACATGTTCAACGATGCTTCCCAGAGTGCTCCAACTCTCAGCTCTGCTGAGTGAATGTGTGAATGTGTGTGTTGGTGTGTGTGCATGTGTGTGCATGTGTGTGTGCGCGCGTGTGTGTGTGTGTGTGTAGTATTTGGAACTCTTTGCGAATGCTACGTTTTTGTGAGTGTGCACATGGTGCATGCATCTGTGTATGTGTATGTGTGTGAATGTGAGTGAGTGTGTGTGTGTGTGGTGTGTGTGTGTGCAGTCAATGTGTATCTGTGCATTTCAGCTGTGTCAAGTGTGTATGACTCTGTGAATGCTACGTTTGCGTTATAGTGTGCATATGCATATGTTACATGCATCTGTGTGTGTGTGTGTGTGTGTGTGTGTGATGCATCCATTGGCATTAGTAAGTGTGTGTGTACATCTTTGAGAGTGCATGTGTGTGTGTGTGTGTGTGTGTGTGTGTGTGTGTGTGTGTGTCCACAGGTTCACGTCAGAGCATCTGTTGGTGTATACAGTTGCCTGATGGAAACTATCCCCCCGGTGGGTGGGGATGGGGGTGGTATAGAGGAGATGGGTGGGGGTGGAGAGGGGCCGAAAGAGAGAGAGTGAGTGAGTGAGAGAGAGAGAGAGAGAAAAGGCTCAGAGTTCAAAGTTCAAGTTCTGATTTCACTTTGATGATGTTGTTTGTTTGGGGGGAGTCTCGCGGGGCCGGGGAGGGGGCGATTGAGGGGAGGATGAGGAGGCGCTGAAGGGCAGGAAGAATCAAAGGGGGAGGCGCAGGGGAAGATGGATACGGGAGGAGGATGTCTGGGAAGGATGAGGCGCAGGGCGTTAAGGGCTGACATGCAAGTGGAGGGGTGGTGTGTGTGTGTGTGTGTGTGTGTGTGTGTGGGGGGGGGGGGCAAGCATGTGCGTGCTGCTGGAGAGAGGGAGGGGAGGGAGAGGAGCAGGAGATGAATGGGGGCGTATGAAAGGCCACAGAGAGAGCGCAGACCAGCAGGAGCGGAAGCAAATCGTTCCTCCCTTCCAGGTCGACCTTCATCACCCCCTCCCACCCCGCTCCCACCTCGAGGGGATCTTTCATCACTGTGGACGTGTGTGTGTGTGTGTGTGTGTGTGTGTGTGTGTTGTGTGTGTGTGTGTTCATGGATCTACCTATACATAACCTGAGATGACATGAATATGAATCACACTGGAGAGCACAGAGAGCCCCGAGAGGTAGAGAAAAAAAAGATAAAATATAGAGATCACGACTTCCATATCCTCTATCGGCTACATCATTCAGGAGTAATAACATGTCCAGCTGCTCTGCGGTCGCTGCTGCTGCTGCTGCTGCTGCTGCTCTGTCTAAGACGGCCGTGACAGCTGAGGTGTCTTCATAAGTAGACAGGAGGACAGGCCGGCCGGTAGGAGCTGGATGAACACACCACCAGGACAGGCTCCGGGGAGACTTTACTGAGCTCTCTGGGTTTCATGCCGAGATGCAGACAGCGGAGCAGACGAGCTGAGGCACAAACACAGTTAGCGATTCGTAGACACACAAGCACGCGCACACAAGCACACACACGTGCACACACACACACACATACACACACACCCGCGCAGAAACATACACACATTCATGCAATTCCTCACACAAGCACACACACATAAACAAACACACACACAGACACACACAAACACATAAACACACACATGTGCACACGCACGCGCAAACACACACGCACACACACACACACACGCACACACACAGTCAAATTCATACAATTTCACAAACAGGCCTGCACGTACACACACATATAAACACACACACACACACACACACACACATTCATACAATTCCCACACAGGCCTGCACATACACACCCATATAAACACACACTCACACACACACACATTCATACAATTCCCCACACTGTGCCTGCACATACACACACACATAAATACACACACACACAAAGACACCCACACCCTACCCTCACAATTCCTCACACAGGCCTGCACATACACACACATATAAACACACACACACACACACATTCATACAATTCCCCACACACCTCACATACACACACACACACACACATATAAACACACACACACACACACACACACACACACACACACACACACACACACACACACACAGAGCTTGTCCCCGGTTTTAGGTTTCGACGAGAGCGATTATTTATACGTGTATATCGGAATGCAGCGAGGAGATGATGGTGATGATCGCGGGCCATTCTAAAAGTTATTGAAAAATATGCGCGTGGCTTTTTTCCAGGCACATTCATAACAACCAGATCCACAGCCTGGGAGAGCGATGCTTCGAGGGCCTACAGAGTTTGGAAACCCTGTGAGTAGTTACACCGAATGCACACAGTTGTGCAAGCGGACACACGTACACACACACACACACACACACACACACACACACTCGCACGCACGCACACACGCACGCATATACATGCCATTGCTTCATTTCCTAGGTTATTTAAATGAATACCTGCTTTTGTTTTCCCAAACACGGGCATGATGAGAGAGTACGAGTAAGTGTCAACAGATAATGCTTGCCAATGTTTGGACCAATCACATCGCCTCGCAATGACCCCGTGAGATAAAGCTTGAAGTTCCACCAAAAGCAATAAAGCAGAGACAGCCGTCAGCTCGAGTAGTTTGTGGGTGGGTTACTAACTATACGTGTGAGAAGTTCGGGATATTTTTCCTATTAATAGAGCGTGTTATTACACCCATCCGCAGAACAATCAGCCACGGGGTGTAGTTTAGCGCTCAGATCAACAGATTATAATGATTAATGTCACAGTTAGTCAGCTGTCAAAAAACGAATGAAAAAAACCCCAAAACAAAACGTATTATCTTTGACTACCTCCAAATTAAATTAAACTCAACAAATCAATGTTTTTTGTGTGTGTTGAATACGTTTATCGAGGAGACCGACTTGGTGGGCAGATCGAGTTCACGCCGTGTGTGGTTTTAGGCGTGTGTGCACATCCGTGAGCCATGATTCATGCTCCTTCAGCTCCAATACCTATACAGTACCAGCACCAGTAATTGGGACGGGAGAGAGAGAGAGAGAGAGAGACAGAGAGCGAGAGAGAGAGAGAGAGAGAGAGATGGAAAAATAGAGTCAGAAGGGTGACCAAGAGCAAAGAGCATATCTCGCCCCGACGGCAGTATTCACGGTGGTCCTGCGAGCACGCCTGTTTTTAACACATGTTGTTTAACAGCCTGATGATGTGTAAAAAAAAGTTATTTTTTTTATGAGTGTGCACGCGTGTGTGTGTGTGTGTGTGTGTGTGTGTGTGTGCGCGTGTGTGTATTCACACACACACCCACACACACACATGCAAGTATGCACATGCGCGTGTGTGTGTGTATGGGGACACGTACATTTTTTACGACACACACTCCTGTTTTGCGCACCCGCGAGTGTGTGTCTATGTGTGTGTGTGTGTGTGTGTATGTGTGTGTGTGTGTGTGTGTGTGTGTGGGTGTGTGTCCCTATGTGCCAGACTTAACACTTTATTTAAAAGCCATTATCCATGCTGGGAAAGTGATGGACGAGGGTGAGGGTCTAGGGAGTCGTGATCAAGGGGAGGTGGAGGGGGGGTGGGAGCAGAGAGAGAGAGAGACAGAGAGAGAGAGAGAGGGATGGAGAGAGGAATAGCTCCACCAGGACCAGAATAGTATGTGTTAAAGTGTTTGCGTTGTGTGAGCCACCATTGGATGACTCCTTTAGGGAGGGAGGGAGGGAGGGAGGAAAGCGGGGGCGGGGGGCCGCGGGGGAGACAGGTGTCACTGATAGGCTGATTTGTGTCGGAATGAGGGGAGGGGGTTAAATCGCACTGTCGACCCCGCTTATCGAAAATGCGACGGTCCGTCCCAATCGCCTCGGTGTGCTAAAGCCGTTATTATGGGAGGGGGGGGGGGGGGGGGGGGGGAAGAGCCGTCCAGCGGGCTGTTAGCAAATACAAACACTGGTCGCTATACGGACGCGGCTAAACCTAAACATGTGGACAATGCAGACATTTATGACAAACATACGCTTTGATACAGACATTTATATACAAACAATTTTGGTGGGACAAAAGCCCACATAATCGGATGTAAATCCAAATAGTCGCGCCGACACACACAAGCACACGTGCACACACACAAGCACACGTGCACACACACAAGCACACGTGCACACACACAAGCACATACATACATACATACATACATACATACACATGCGAGCACATCGAAACACGCCCTCCTGCTAGAGAGTGCGTGACCCCTACCGTGCTCGCCGCAGCAACAGCTGTTTTGATCCATCCCGCTGTGCCGGGACGTCAGAGAAGCCTTTCTTAGAAAAACTAATAAGAGCCAGACCATAATAATCAGGTAAAGAGCAAGGGAAATGATCAAAGATCAAATCAAAGATTTCCCCGCTGTTTCGTGTCGCCGTGCAATCTGTCTGCAGCGATGATCGCGCCGCAGCTCGTAATCAAACAGAGATTCATCATTTGTGAGGACGGCGCCGTATCCGCTTGCAGTCGCACCGGGCCGTTTCCACGACGCAGTAACGACACAGACTACATCACTGTCCATCTGAGTGCCTGTATGTCTAACCCCCCTTCCCCCTCTCCCCCCTCTCCCCCCATCTCCCCCACCATTTCTCGCATAGGGATTTGAACTATAATGATCTACAGGAGTTCCCTGTGGCCATCAGGACACTGACTAAACTTCAGGAACTGTAAGTACACACACACACACACACAGATGAACACACACACACACACACACAACAGAGATGACACACACACACACACACATATAGATGAAAACACACACATAGAGATGAATACACACACGCACACACAAGAACACAGACACATGCCCGCATGTGCACACACTCACACCTGCACGACATGACTAGCATAGTTGTGCTATCCCATATAATCCTGTTAAGTGATTTTAATGAGGCACTGGGATACAATCTCTCTCACTCTGAACAGGTGCTGCCCCAATCCACACACACACACACACACACACACACACATATACTCACACGACGGCTGTACTCCACGTACGCACAGATGCGCCGACGTGCGCGCGCACTCACACACACACACACACACACTCACACACATGAGATTGCGCGTGCACGAGCAAAATAGGATTTCCCTCAGCCTCAGCAGATGTTTGGGCCTGTGTAA